>CANNZV010006799.1:0-15092 GCA_947561585.1 Caprella mutica | reverse complement strand
CTGCTTGAACCAGCATTGGATCGTAGATCTTCACATCAATTGGACCAGAACCACCTACATAGGTAGGATTGTCTATTGCCCCTTCATTAAGGATTGTACTACGTGTTTCATCTGTGATCTCTAATACAGAACCACCGTTTCCGATTCCTTCTATACGAGTAATTTCAGGACCCTCACCGTAGGTCGAATTCAACACTGTTCCGGCCTCTGCATTGGTCAAGTGAGGAATTGCAGTGTAAACATTTACATTATTCCGCCCTTCCAAGTACGGGAATCGCTGTGCGCTTCCTGTAGGTACTAAAGGATCATAGGATTCATGTGCATTATAGGCATAAGCCACCACTGAAAAGTAATAGCGTTTATTATTAACTAAGGAGTTATTACCACTAGCAAATTGATCTTCAACTATTCGAAAGGTGTGTCGAATACCATTGTCATTACCGTCTACTTTTAATACCGGAACCACTTGACCTAATGAAATATCCTCTTCGTAATTAATTAGTCTCTCTATTCCATCATTTTCTAAATCGACAGTAAAAATTTCTCTAGCAACAGATGGATCACCAAGATCAGATGCACTTACTGTTGAATTCTTCAATTGGAAAACTCTATATCCTTGGAAATTATACAAACTATCAGGAACACCTGTAGTTGCTAAAATCGGATCTGGCTCTGAAAATTCTTCTAAGTAGTTATTCGATGATCTTGGATTCCAAAGTGTTAAAATCAACTCCTTATCTAATTCACGAATTGTAATATTTGGGGCATCAGGTCCATCTGGAATATCAAAATCATTATCAAATAACGCTTGAGCTTTAAGATCGGCCTTCAATAGTGGATCATAACTAAATGTTCCACATAATGCCCCTTCTTTAACCCATACAACTCCTACTGTTACATTATTAACTGCACCTGGAACCAACTTAAATGGTCCAGAAGCTTGTAAGAATCGCCTATCCGCTGGAACATTTCCGCACTCAGACCAAGCATCAGAACTTTCATCTGTTGGATCACTAGGAAACATATACGGGAAAGGTTGGGTTCCTCCATATCCATTACCTCCAAAAGTAAAAGGAGTTCGATCCTTCCATACTCCGGCTAAATAACCATAATAGTGCGATGCTGTTTCTGGATTCCCATTAATTGTAAAGTCATTATTGTAATACAAAAAGGAAGACATTCCCAACTCAACACCATTTTCATCAAGAGGTCCTTGGAAAAAATCCACACCTAACATCGGTGGTGTCCCAGGGTAAGCAGCGTTACTTGGACCATCTTCCGCATCACCATTGTAAACAATACCTAAGCTATTCAAAGTATCACAACCAACGAAATCATCTTCGAAATCTCCTAAATCTGGATCAACCCATTGTCCGAAAAACACACTATCCAAAGCCGTTGTTGATTTGTTATCAACTGTGTACTTATAGAACGTCATGTTATTCACTTCATCATTTGTAGCAAAAGCAAAAGCAAGAGCTCTTAACTCCAAGCCAATTGCTTCACCACCAGTTTCAGAGTGGTCATTTCCTTTGTCATTGAAAACCCACCAGATCATTTGGTCAGCATAAACTCCTTCGTTTTCGCTATCAATTACTGGATAATCTCCGTTCAATGGATCGTACTCTCCATCTGCATTGGCATCCCAAAACGGTGCTAAGTCTTTATCCGCAGGAAGAATGAATTCCGTGAAGTTCTGGTTATTACGTCCAGGCCATTCCAAAATTGATTCAGCTACTTGACTAGACTGTAGTACGCCTCCATTTTCTTCTAAAGCAAGAAGGTGATTGTCAATATCCGTTCCTCGAACTTCCCAGAATCTATCGAATGCAGAACAAGTAGATTGATTGACTTGTCCGTTGCCATCTAATGGACCAGGATAAAAATCATTACCACTTTGTCGGTAGGTTTGCGCAGCAACTTTAAGTTGCCCAAGTGCATCAATTCCTCCAATCCATAGTGCTCCAGCAAAAAGAGAGTGACGAGAAACTTCACCAGAACCAGCTTCTACTTTCGGCACCTCGTACTTTCCAGCAGAAAGATCCCACCACAAATCACCACCTGATAAAAGTCGTGTTCTTACATTATTTATATTAAGCTCTGTTTGAGCTGTCGCAGTCTGACAATCGCTATCCGATTTGCCTATAACCAGACCACCTGTAGCTCCCTCGCTACCACCGATGTTCTCCTTGGCCCCTAACTGGGCAGCGGTCATTACAACCAGGAAGAACAACGCTATTCGTGTCCATTTTTTCATATATGAAATGTCTTTAGTTGCTATTAAAATGAGAACAATGCGCCCAATCGAATTCTACGAGGAGCACCGAAATTAGTTGGATCATTCACTTTCTGTGAATACAATTCAATAAAGGATTCAGGATTGGTTCTTGCTTGCGCATCAACCTGTCCTAACGGAGAAAGTATATATCCGTCATCATCCGCACTTCCTGTATAAGAATATACATTTAGAATATTCTCCGAATTCAACAAGTTTTGAACTTGTAAATACAGATTTACAAATAAGGCATCATTCCCTTTCTTCTTTGCACCTGAAACTTTAAAATCTTTATCCAATCTGAAATCTACTTTAAAGTTCCAAGGTAATCGCGAGCCATTTATTGTCCCTTCAATCGACGGACGACCAGCAATACCAAACTGCCCCTCAGGAGTCGCAGTACGTTGTTGCGTATATGGTGTACCTGATCGAGCTTGGATTATAAAATTTGCTCCGGCATTCGCGAAAATATCAAGACCAGCCAATTTAGGACCATTGTAACGACTTCCATCTTGGAATCGGTAATCAATATTGACATTGAATGAATGACGAGAATCAAAATTAAGTGGGTTAATCACTCTAATATTTGGTTGTCCTGCATTAATCGCATCCTGAGCTCCAGTATCTGACGAACCCGTTCCGTCAGCAAATTGCAAGGTATAGTTAGCTGTCATTCGAACATTTCCAGTTCTTCTCAAATCATAAGAAAATTCAAATCCTTTTACAGTACCGAAATCTTGATTTCCGAATGTGTTATAGCTGGTCACAGGATAAGAGAAAGGAACAGAAATTACTTGAATCATATCTCTCATTTCTCTGTAGAAAGCAGCAATAGATAATACACTTGAGCTACTAATTTTCTGCTTAAAACCTACTTGATAATCAATCGTTTTTTCTGGACGTAAATTCGGATTATTGAATATTCTTCCTGTTGCCGATTCATTAAAGAAATAATACTGCTCTGGTGTCGCAATAATTCGTCCTTGAGGACGCTGAGTTAAAACAGAATAGTGCGCAAAGAACTGTGCCTCATCACTAATGTTGAAACTAAATGCAATCCGCGGCATAACAGAAATCTGTGGTGTGTAATCTTCAAATGTCGTACTTAAATCAAAGTCCTCATCTTGAATGTCATCCTCTGGATTTCCATCATTTAATGTTCCCGACAGATATGGAGAGATGTTTCCTCCTGCTGCTAGAATTGTTGGGTTGTTAGTGAACTTTCCTTCGGCAGTATACCAGTCATTACCATCACGGTAACCAGTAATTCTCCCTGGATTTGTTGGATCATCTACATAAACAACGAAGTCTTCTCCAATTGTTGAAGGGTGAGTTACAGAAACCCCATCGATTTCAGCAACTTCAGCAACAGAGCGTGTTCCGTACAAAGAGTAAGGGTCTTTTAACACTTTCTGATTCGCATCGAAACGATCAACTCGCACACCTACATTGAAGTTCAAATCTTTAAATGCAAACTTATCTTGTAAGTAAGCTGCTGCATAAACTGGGCGGAACGCACCAATCGATCCATTTAAGCGCCCATTTTCGTCTCTTTTAAAGAAATCCTCGAAAGAAGGCTGACTGTTCAACACTTTTCCTGTGTGATCAAATCCATAATAAGTAACTAAGTTATCCGATGAAGTACCGGAACCAAACAGATCCTCAGGAGAGAACATATCTAGAGACAACTCATTGGGATCAAGTGCATCTGTATCTACATATTGTAAGTCAGAATAACCGAACTGCTCTCTAACTTGCTCGTCAAAAAACGATTGACTAATATTTCCTTCCTCATCTGGAATTCGTGTAAAATCATAGGTCACTGTATCAAATACACTAAATATTCCATGTACCTCTGGGTCGTAATCAAACAAGTTGATCTCTTGCCCATCAATAATTAAAATTGGATTTCGTAAGTCTCGAACGATATCTCGTCCTGGTGCAGAAACCTGTCGACGCATACGATCCCAAAGATTATCCGCATCTAAGAAGTAACGACGATCTACTCTTTGCTCATACTCAAATCCAAACTCAATCGCATGCTTGTTCCGATCGCTTGCTCCTGGCTTCTTGATATCGACTGATCCCTGAAAGACCATACGATATTGATCATCGTTATCATGTAGTATACTTCCAAATCCCACTTCTGGCATATAGTAAAGGTTATATACCGAGAATAAATTAACTGGTCGACTTCCGTTCAACAATCCCAATCCAGAACTGAATGTAGGAAGGTCACGATAAAAGAAGTCTACATCATCTCCAGCTAACTCCAAATAAGATAAATTATGCTGGGCTGAAATCGGATTTGGTCCAATCAGATTTCCAGCTTCATCGGTTTCGGCAGAAAAGTTGACTTGTGTGTCTTGGAAGCCTTCAAAAATGTATCCTTCAAAATTGATTGGATTACCTTTCGAATCTACTAATTGAACCGTCGCTCCACTTTCATCTACAACAGGAACTGGGCCTTGGCTGTAAACAGGTGCACGATCAATTTCGAATTTCCCTACATAACCATATTGAAACGCATTGTTTCCATAATTTGGATCAACACGATCTCCTTTATCTTTTGTGTAATCAAACTGAATGCTGTAAAAAGCATTGGAGAAAATCGAAGGAACCGTTTCTTCTGTATCGTTCGATGCATCTCTTGCTGCAAATCGTTGAGTGAAACGTCCATAAACTCTATAGGTCTCATCAGTATATACTGGCAAATGATCTGCCGAAAGTGGATCCATTCTTCTCACAAAGTCCTTAATGAAAGTCGATCTCGTTCCAAAACCACCTTTGTTGTAGTTATAACTACCTCCTACAGTGAAGTTTAAATTTTTAACTGGTTGAAAATCTACTTTGAAAGTACCATTCAGTGCATTTCTTGGTGCAGTTTCCCTTGCATCAAGATTCTCAAAGTCATCAGCAGTTAAGAAGTCAGCAGATTTCAACAAACCAGTAGCATTCGGTGAAGCAATCAATGGGTTGGCGATTATTGAATCACGAACCTCATCTCTTAGTACATCTACCCCCAAATAAGATGGAAAATCATCTTTTTCATGCTGGTACTACCGCGGATAGAATGAAACCTAGCAGCGCTCGTTCATTCTTTTCCCCTTTATTCTTTTTTAGAATTGGACCACTAATGTTTCCACCAATCAAGTTGTAATCAAATGGATCTAAGAATTTAGAAGATAATGCCTCTATACTTCCTCGCCATTCTCTACTTGGGCCACGTGTTGTGATATTAATAATACCCCCAGTTGCATCACCATACTTTGCCGGAACACCACCTGTAACTACACTCATCTGCTCAATGGCAGAAGCAGGGATAGAAGTACTTCCCCGTACTTTAATACCATCTATATAGTAATCAGTCGCCTCAGCACGAGCACCTTTTACATTTACATCTCCCGATTGCTCATCCTTATATACTCCCGCTGTTGTAGAAGCGATCGATTGAACGTTTCTGGTTGGAAGGTTTTCAATATCCTCTTTGGTTACTGTAGCTCCAGTAGAAGTTTCATCGGCCTTTAGTAATGGGACTTTGTATTCTGTCACTACAATAGTTTCCATCATGTTCGTGGCCAATCCCATTTCAACATCTAAAAAGGTACTCTTGTCAGAGCTAACCAAAACGCCACTTACTGTTTGGGTTTGGTACCCTACATATTGTACCGTCAACTCATATTGACCAGGAGGCAGTGGCTTGATGGAGTAAAAGCCATCGAAATCAGTCTGTGCTCCTTGGAGCGATCCCTGAACGGTTACGGTTACAGTAGCGAAAGGTAGTCCTTCACCCGAATCGGGATCAAATACCTTTCCCTGTATCTCTCCTGTTTGTGCCAGAAGAGTAACCGAGAAGAAGACCGAAAATAAAAGAAGTAAAGTTCCCTTCATAAATATATATTTTCTTGTTGCGTGTAATTGTCTTAGATAGGCAGCAAATATATGGAAAAGTCCAGAACACCTTACTACGCAGGTACAGGTGATTTAGCTTAGTTTTACTGAAGTCTGACAGTTCTTCTTACTTATTGATCTTTTCTGACATCTTTAAGGCCAGACGTCGAAAGACATCTGCAGAAACACCTGCAATGTGTGGACTGATAACGATCCGTTCTTCAGCCAACAATTGCTCATACCAAGTATATTCCTTTTTTAGTCGCTCACTTAATGGCTCTTCTTCGAAAACATCTAAAGCTGCTGCCAGTATTTTTCTATCTTTTATTCCTTCCAGAATAGCTTGTGTTTCCATAATCGGCCCCCGAGAACTATTAATGAAGTAAAACGGCTTCCGCATCTTGTTCACAAAATCTGCGTTTATAAATCCACTAGTTTCCTCCGAAAGCGGCAAGTGCAAACTCACGATATCTGCTTCATTCATCAAAGTCGAAAGTTGACATTCCTCCACTTCGTCATCGGAAAATGAAGAACAATACTTATCATAAGCGAGTATTCGACAGCCGAAATTCCGTAACAAATTTGCGGTAGCCCTCCCCGTATTTCCATAGCCAATTAATCCAACGGTTCTTTCTCTTAAGTCCCTTCCCTGCTGGTCTTTCCGTATCCAATCACCATTGCGAAGAGCCTGATTGTGGAAGTAATAATTCTTGAGCAATTGTATCATCATCGACACACAGTATTCGGCTACTGCTGAGCTGTTGCCCTCTGGGGTATTAACACAATGAATTCCTGCTTTGTCGGCAGCAACACGGTCAATATTTTCCATGCCCGAACCTAATCGACCCACCATTTTTAATTGGGGAGCAGAAGTAATAAGCTTCTCATTTACCGATAAACCTCTTACAACCAAGACCGTTGCCCGAGCTAATAATTCCGCAAAGCCGGCTTGCTTAAATTTCCTGATAACGACCTCCCATCCTGCTCGCTCTAATTCGTCTTTTAAAATCGGATGAGCATCTCCTGCTATCAATACCAAGCCTTTCACGCCATTGCTTTTAAAAGCAATAAATATTCTTCAGGACTTATTTTATCTGGGCGCCGAGAAGCAAATTCATCGGGTAACTGATCCCAGTTTACTTTAATTCCAGCTATGGCATTCGATAATTTTTTACGCCGTTGTTGAAATGCCTTTTTCACCAACATGCGCAGTTTATCGAAATCAACAGCGATCAAATGTTCTTTTCGCTTCATCCGAATGACGGCACTCCAAACCTTAGGAGGCGGCTCAAATGCTTCTGGAGGAATAGAAAAAAGATAATCCACATCATAGTACAATTGACACAAGACCGACAAAATACCATAAGCTTTTGTTGATGGTGATGCCGCCACACGCTGTCCAACTTCCTTTTGAAACATGGCCAGCATGCATTGAACCTGTGCTCTATTATCTAAAAGCTTAAAGAGAATTTGTGAGGAAATATTGTAGGGCAAGTTCCCTACCCATGTCATTTGACGATCCTGAAAATGCTCAGTAATATCGAGCTTTAAAATATCTCCATGAATTATTTTTCCCTCTACTGTCGGAAACTTTTTTAACAAAAAATCGGGGAAACGATCATCTAATTCACTTAGCCACAGCTCAATACCAGGCATATCAACTAGAGCAGCCGTGAGTCGTCCATCGCCTGGTCCTATTTCGAGGACCGGATTTAATTGCGGGTCAAATTGAAGGCCATCTGCAATAGCATGAACAATTTGATCACTCGCTAAAAAGTGCTGGCCTAGTGCTTTTTTCTTTCGAAAACTCAAGTAGTTGTTTGGGTGGTAACCATACAAAGGTCGCAATTTCCCAGCTTGTCTAGCTACATTTTGGAGCGCATTTTGAAGGCCTTACTTGTGGGTGTACCTTTACAACCACTATCAAGAACAACTTTATATAATGTCAATACGAATTTCACACAAAACGGCAAGCGCAAAAGCGGATTGTCATTTGTTTTTAATAGACAAATTAACTGCTGTAAAAAAACTCCCATTTGATAAAGATTCGAGCAAGCAGATAAGTGCTAAGCTAAGCAAAAACTTCCCTTTGTATGAGCTAGACTTGGAAATGGGGAAAGCGGTTATTCTTTTCGTTGAGCCTAATAAAACGCGCAGCTATTTGCTCGAAGATTGGCGGTTAAATTCTGTTCGTGTTGCCCAAAGAGCCCATGATAGCGGATGGAAAGCCATTTGCATTCATAACGCAAGTGGCAGCAAGGAAGCAGCAGAGTGCGCGGCCGAAGCCATTGCGTTAAGTTCATACCAGTTCTTAAAATACAAGAAAGAGGCAAAAAAAGAGGCTTTCGCATTGGAACGTATTTATGTCCAAAAGGAGGAAGTAAGTAGCAAACGGCTAGCCCAATTACGAGCAATAATTGATGCCGTGTTCGAAGCGCGAGACTTGGTTAATGAACCACTAAGCTTTTTAACTGCTCCTCAATTGAGTAAGGAAATCAAGAGAATTGGAAAAAAGAGTGGCTTCAAAGTCACTGTCTTTAACAAGGCTCGCATTGAAAAAGAAAATTTTCAAGGTTTATTATCGGTAAATAAGGGGTCTGTGCAACCGCCCACCTTTAACATATTGGAGTGGAAACCTGCAAAAGCGAAAAATAAAAAACCACTTATTTTAGTAGGGAAAGGAGTAGTTTATGACACCGGCGGATTAAGCCTAAAACCAACTGCGAACTCAATGGATCACATGAAGTGTGACATGGGAGGTGCTGCTGCAGTTATCGGTGCTATGCAAGTAGCTGCTACCTGCAAATTGCCAATACATGTGATAGGCCTTATACCTGCTACAGACAATCGCCCTGGATTAGACGCCTATGTTCCTGGTGATGTCGTTCAAATGAGAGATGGCCTTTCTGTAGAAGTACTTAACACTGATGCCGAAGGGAGAATGATCTTGGCTGATGGATTGAGCTACGCCAAAGATTATGATCCAGAATTAGTTATTGACTTAGCTACTTTAACAGGTGCAGCTTTGCGCACAGTTGGCCCTGTAGGAATGGCTGCTATGCACAAGGATGCAGAAAAGCACTTGCAAGACTTACAAAAAAGTGGCGAGGAAACCTATGAGCGACTGTATACTATGCCCATGTGGAGAGAATACCGTGAAATGGTAAAATCGGAGGTTGCCGATATACGCAATTTAGGAGGCCCATTCGCTGGTGCAGTCACTGCTGGAATGTTCTTGGAGCATTTTACTAGTTATCCTTGGATACATTTGGACATTGCCCCTCTTGCTTGGTCATATGCCAAAGATGGCTACCGTTTAAAAATGGGAACTGGGGCTGGAGTACGTATGTTAGCCCATTACTTACTGTCTCGTTAAAACAGGGCATTTCTGAGAGGCGTTTAGCCCAAACAATTTTGAATACAAGAAGATGACAAAACCGATAATAGGAATAACGATCGGAGACCTAAATGGGATCGGAATTGAGGTAATCATGAAAACCTTTTCGGATAGTCGAATGCTAGAAAGGTGCACTCCTGTTATTTATGGAAGCTCCAAAGCACTCGCCTATCACCGAAACATGCTTAAACAAGAAGAATTCAAATTCGCTATCATCCCCTCAATTGATCAATTGAGACATGGCGAAGTGAACGTGATCAATTGCTGGGAAGAACCTGCGCCTATCCGCATAGGACATCCAGATAAATCACTCGGTCAATACGCGCATCGCTCCTTGGAGGCTGCCGCTTATGATGCCGTACAAAATAGAGTCCAAGCAATTGTTACTGCTCCAGTAAATAAGAGCCATTTAAGCAAACCAGATCGACCTTTTGTTGGTCAAACCGAATTTTTTACAGAGAAATGTAATCGGACAAGCAGCATGATGTTCTTGGTAAGCGACAACATAAAAGTTGGATTGGTAACGAACCACATTCCTGTTAGCAAAATAGCAGAAAATGTAAAAGAGGAAGCGATTGTAAGTAAACTGATTATGATGGATCAGTCGCTTATTCAGGATTTTTTGATTGAACGACCCAAAATTGCCGTGCTAGCCTTGAATCCCCACGCTGGAGATGAAGGCCTAATTGGAAATGAAGATGATCTTATCGTTCGCCCTGCTGTAGAAAAAGCGAAAGAAAAAGGCATATTTGCTTTTGGACCATATGCTGCAGATGGATTCTTTGGATCGGGAACCTATCGCCAGTTCGATGGGATCCTTGCGATGTACCATGATCAAGGACTTATTCCGTTCAAGGCATTGTCATTTGGACATGGTGTTAACATGACTGCAGGGCTTCCAATAATACGCACGAGCCCAGATCATGGTACAGCATACAACATTGCTGGGAAGGGGATTGCTAGTGAAGATAGTTTTCGAAAATCCATTTATTCTGCGATTGACATCTATAATAACCGAAAAAATCATTTGGAGATCCGAGCTAATACTCTGAAAACCAATCGACAAGAGGCGTAAAAAACTACTAATTATTATCCGAAGTCTAAGTACGCTAGGAGGCTTGGCAAGACAATCGAAAACACCTATCTTTGCAGACCGTTTTTTAAACCAGTGTTCTTTGAAAGATTTGCAGTTATATGAAATCCCATTTGCGGGACTCCAATCTGGTATACATCGTTTCGTGTATCAGCTTGACGAATCATTTTTCGAGCGGTTCGAAGATTCGCCAATTAAAGAGTCTCAATTAGAACTACAACTCGACCTACATAAGAAGAATGGTTTTATCGAATTGGATTTTAATTTTTCTGGAACCATACGAACAGAATGCGATAGATGTTTACAATTGTTTGATCAATTTGTAGAAGATCGAAATCGCATATATGTTAAGTTCAATAAAGAACTCGTGAATCAAAGCGAATTTGAAGAGGACGTGATTTGGCTTTCGGAAAATGATACTACGGTTAACATCGCAACACAAGCCTATGAATTGGCTGTTTTGAGTTTACCGATGCAGCGAATCCATCAAGAGCAAGAAAACGGAGATCCGGGCTGTGACCCGGAAGTATTGAAGCAATTTATTCAGGAGCCAGTAGAACCAACTGCCGATCCGCGATGGGATGCTTTAAAAAAATTGAAATAAATAATTAAATAGATATAAAATGGCACATCCTAAACGGAAGATCTCCAAGCAAAGAAGAGACAAACGACGTACTCACTACAAAGCAGTTGCTCACAATGTAGGAAACTGTAGAAATTGTAGCGCACCTGTTTTACATCACCGAGTTTGCTCGGAATGTGGGCACTATCGCGGCCAGCTCGCTATTGCTCCTAAAGGAGAGTAAGCAGCAAAAAAACATAAAGAAGCCCCATGAGATTGCTATCCCATGGGGCTTCTTTATTTAAGAAACTAAATAACAATAGGCGCAAACTGGCCATCCTTATTAAGTATTAAGGATCATTTTCCATCACTTCTTAACTGATTTTTTTAACTAATTTGAAGAAGGGAAGATCATTTCCTCTTACAATTAAAAAAAGTGATAATGGATAGCTATGTTTGGCCAATAAATAGAACAGCATGGCTGGGAAAATAGCGGCGATAACAGGTGTTTGCGGATACTTGCCTGAAGATAAAATTACCAATGCCGATTTAGAAAAATTGGTAGAAACAAACGATGAATGGATCGTATCACGAACTGGAATCAAGGAACGTAGAATTCTCCGTGGCGAAGGCAAGGGAACATCCGACATGGGAGCCGAAGCAGTAAAAGGGCTACTAGAAAAAACTGGCAATACAGCAGCGGATATCGATTGCTTAATTTGTGCCACTGTTACACCAGATCATGCTTTCCCAGCCACTGGAAACATCATTTGCGACAAAATTGGTGCACAAGGCATCCCTAGTTTTGATATTGGTGCCGCCTGTTCAGGTTTTTTATATGCTTTAACGACGGCCAGATCATTTATTGAATCTGGTTTATACAAAAAAATTGTTGTAGTTGGAGCAGATAAAATGAGTAGTATTGTTGACTATACTGATCGAGCTACCTGCATTCTCTTTGGTGATGGCGCAGCAGCAGTTTTAGTAGAACCAAGTTCTAATTCTCATGGAATCCATGATGGCCTTATTTGCAGCCTAGGAGAAGGAAGACATTATTTACAGCAAAAAGCAGGAGGCTCCGTTCTTCCAGCTTCTAGAAAAACAGTAGATGAAGGACTTCATTACGTCTATCAAGAAGGCAAAAATGTATTCAAGTTCGCAGTAACAAAAATGGCGGACTCTGCGGCTGAAATCATGAAGCGAAACAACTTATCAGCTGAAGACATTTCCTGGCTCGTTCCTCATCAGGCCAATAAACGTATCATTGACGCCACAGCAAGAAGGATGGGATTGCCAGAAGACAAAATTATGATCAATATAGATCGCTATGGGAATACCACTGCTGCTACCATTCCACTCTGTCTTTGGGAATGGGAAAAACAACTCAAGAAAGGAGACAAACTAGTTCTAGCCGCCTTCGGTGGAGGTTTTACCTGGGGATCTATTTACTTGGACTGGGCTTATTAATTTGGAGAACTTTCTAGTTTGTTTTAATGCTAACCAGATAGTGGGCGATTCTGCCTAACTTTGGGCGCAGCTTGCGTTGCGAACAGATTACGCTTAACTAATAGAAAAAAGATGGGAAATACTTCCGATATAAAAAATGGAATATGCATTGAGTTCAAGCATGGGCTATGGACTGTGGTTGAATTCTTGCATGTAAAACCAGGCAAAGGCCCAGCTTTTGTTCGAACTAAACTAAAGAACCTTAGCACTGGGAAGGTAATTGATCAAACAATACCTGCCGGTCACAAAATTGACATTGCCAGAGTAGAAAGAAGACCACATCAATTTCTTTACAAAGATCCAGATGGTTATCATTTTATGAATAATGAGACTTATGAGCAAGTTCAACTTAGCGAAGACCTGATCGACAACGCCAACTTGCTTAGAGATGGAGATGGAGTTGAGTTACTTTTTCATGCTGAAAAAGAGCAGGTTTTGAGTGTTGATCTTCCTAAGCATGTAATTCTAAAGGTATCTCATACAGAACCTGGGCTAAAAGGAGATACGGCAACTAACGCAAGTAAACCAGCAACAATGGAAACAGGAGCCGTCATTCGAGTCCCCTTGTTTATTAACGAAGGTGATCTTATTAAGATTGATTCGAAGACTGCGAGTTATATTGAACGCTCTAAATCACAATAGTACTGATGGACTTTAAGCAAATACAGGAGTTAATTAAGCTCGTTAATAAGACTAACGTAAGCGAGATCAAAGTAGAAGAAAAGGATTTCAAGATTAGTATAAGAACTAAATCTTACACAGAAGCCATTAATCAACCGACCACTGTACCCGTTATTTCTCAAACGATGCCAGGAATAAATCCGGCTTTTAGCCCCGGAGTGGAAGCTAGTTCTTCGGCTGTAGCTGCAAATGAAACAAAAGCAGTTGAGATCGCAGAAAAGGTGACATCGAACTTGATTGAGGTAAAATCGCCGATGATAGGTACATTCTACCGCTCATCTTCTCCTGATAAAGCTCCTTTCATAAAAGTGGGAGATACCATTGAAACGGGTTCTGTACTTTGCATAGTAGAAGCAATGAAGCTATTCAACGAGATAGAGTCAGAAGTATCAGGCACCGTAGTGAAAATCCTGATTGACAATGCAAGTCCTGTTGAATACGACACACCGTTGTTCCTTGTAGAACCAGCCTGATTTCCTCTAATTTCAGAACATGTTTAAGAAAATCCTGATCGCCAACAGAGGCGAAATCGCATTACGAGTTATTCGTACTTGCCAAGAGATGGGAATAAAAACGGTGGCTGTTTATTCGACAGCCGATCGTGAAAGTCTACATATAAAGTTCGCCGACGAAGCAGTTTGTATTGGCCCTCCTAACAGTAGAGATTCCTATCTAAACATGGCCAACATAATGGCAGCTGTGGAGTTAACCAATGCAGATGCCATTCATCCAGGGTATGGATTCTTAGCCGAAAATGCAGAGTTCGCCGAACTCTGCGCTGATCATGAAATAAAGTTCATCGGACCTACTGCAGCTATGATCAGAGGTATGGGAGACAAGATCACAGCGAAGGATACCATGAAAAAAGCTGGCGTTCCAGTTATCCCTGGATCAGACGGATTGATCAAGAATGTCCAGGAAGGAAAGAAAATGGCCAAGGAGATTCGTTATCCAATTATACTAAAAGCCACAGCTGGTGGCGGAGGAAAAGGAATGCGGGTTGTATGGACAGAAGATGAATTTGAACATGCTTGGGAATCAGCAACTGCCGAAGCTGGAGCATCATTTGGAAACGCAGGAATCTACATTGAAAAATTCATTGAAGAACCAAGACACATTGAAATTCAGATAGCAGGAGATCAATATGGCAATTCATGTCATATGTCTGAAAGAGATTGCTCGATTCAACGTCGGCATCAAAAACTTGTAGAAGAAGCACCATCCCCCTTTTTAACGGAAGAGCTACGAGTAGCAATGGGTGAAGCAGCAATTAAAGCTGCCAATGCAATTAAGTACGAAAGCGTAGGTACTGTAGAGTTCTTGGTAGACAAGAATCGTGATTTCTATTTTATGGAAATGAACACAAGAATACAAGTAGAACATACCGTTACAGAAGAAGTAATCGACTTCGACTTAGTGAAAGAGCAAATCAAGATCGCTGCTGGTGTTCCTTTATCTGGTAGATCGTATACTCCTAACGGACATGCAATAGAGTGCCGAATTAATGCCGAGGACCCTTACAACAACTTCCGTCCTTGCCCAGGAAAAATTACGCAATTGCACACCTCTAAGGGACATGGTGTTCGTGTTGATACACATGTCTATGCTGGTTACACAATCCCCCCTTATTACGATTCCATGATTGCTAAAATCATTGTTCGAGCGGCTACACGTCACGAAGCTATAG
>CANNZV010006798.1:0-15079 GCA_947561585.1 Caprella mutica | reverse complement strand
GGTGCAGAAAAATGAACAAAAAGAACTAGACATATAGTTATAGAGGTTGACCGTTTTTTATCGCTCCTCTATAGCTTGTTACAAATATAAAGAAAGTAGAATTTTTTCTAGAGAATGAATGTTGTCAACAGTAACTATAGGTAGTATCAAATTTTGGTTTCATATGTCAATTTTTAATAGATTAATTAATAATAATAAACAAAAAGATAGATAGCTGAAATAGAAAGACGTATCCAACATACAACTATTGGTCATAAAATTCATTGTCAGGTCAAAGTTTTCCACCTCTCTCCTGATGATGAATAGAAATATTTCTATTCGAAAGCTTGAAACCTGATAAAACCTTCAACGTTGAGTTTGAATAACCTCATAATGAAGTGGATTTCCCGTTGAGTTTGAATCTTTTCCATCAATTCCATGTTATTGTTAACTATATTTGATCAAAGGATTTTTACAGATCAATAAAGAAGAAAACTTGATTTCGGGAAAGAAAATATAAATATAATGTCTACTTAATTGGAAAGTGCTGCTTTCAACGCACGTATGATTCATAAAATGTACTGTTTTTAGACTATTTTTATATATTTTCTGGATTTGGGGGAAAATGGTCTGAAATGGGGGATTTTTTTGCAGCTATTAAGGGGAAAACGATATTTCTCAGTGGCAGCCCCCATAAGCATTACGCACCGGTGGCAGCACGTGCTCTTGAATAGGAGAGGAAAATGAAGAGGTGATAGGAAATGTAGCTTACCTAACTTAGTTAAAACAATTTTTATTTGTACTGATGTACTAGTTTTAAACTAATGTAATTTTCACAGGTCACTAAACGTATGAAGAAGACACATGAACTTGTTTTCTTTCCAATAACAAATTATTTTTAGCGTAATATTTTCAAACAGAACTAAGAAAACAGTATACAAAAACCTCTTATTAGACCAGCATCCTAATAGACAAACCTCCTTTAGACCAAAAAATTTTTATTAAAAAATCACACTGTTTCTAAATGTGCTTCCCTTTAAAATTGGTGTGTTAGTCACCATTAATTTGGCATTAAAGTTATCATAAACAAATAGAGCTATCGAAATATTAAAGTCACCGCTTTTCTCTTAGAGAAAATGATGTTGGTCTAGTTACTAGTAGGAGTTTCTTAATAGACCAAACACACTTTGAACGTAACTCTGGTCTACTACGAGGTTTTGCTACAGTTAATTTTCACTTTGACAGGGTGATTCAAAAACAAAGTTTTTCGTATAAAAACTCAGAAGCTTTCTCTTAATTGATTCATGTTCGTTAAAAAATAATATTAGTATAATTGAAGTCTAAATCCAAAATCGGACGTGTCGCCAGAGAGTTGAAATTTTCATATTTTTCAAAAATGCTGATTTTTCAAAAAATAATATTTATTTTTATACTCGAAGTTAATGCACATTAAAAGAGAAAACTGATGCAATACATTATCTTATCCAATTATACAGGGTGGGTCGTACAGCTAAATTTGGACTAACATAACTTTTTTTAAATTCGCTATTTTGAAAGGCAAATAATGATTAAATGTAATTCTTACTTGTATTTATTTGTTCGTTATTGTCTACAGAACAAAATCATTCTATGTGACTACCCTTTGCGTCAATAATTTGGGAGATTCTTTAGCGTAACCGTGAACAACTCCTTTTTACATCCTCGGGGTCAAGATTACGAAATGCCCGACGAATGGCGGCCTTCATAGAGTTGACACTTGGATGTGAAGTTACGTTAGACTCTCCCTCAATGACGCCAAACAGCCAATAGTCAAAAACATTCAGATCTGTGGAGCTGCTGGGCCAAATATACTTCGGGACCATCAAAGTAAGATTCTCCTTCAGGAAATCCTGAGCTTTCTTTGCTCCATGCGCGGGGGCAGAGTATTGAACGAGCATCACTTTGAAGGGGTCGTAGTTCCTAAGTATCCACGGCATCAAAACATCTTTCAGAATTTTCAAGTACTCCGCTGTGTTCATTTTAATAAGGCCCGCTTCGATGAAATGAGGAGGCATCACCTTACCATCACTTGTGATGGCTGCAAAAACCATCACAGAAGCGGGATTTTTGCTCTGCATCACAGGAGGAACTTCTGAACGATCGGAGGCAACTACCCGAGTCTTCTGGCGATTTGCAGCCTCATCAACAACGAACTTTTTCTCGTCAATAAAAACGCGGACATGTCCTCCTTTGTGTTTCAGATGGTTCAGAAGCTTTGGGCATCTTTCAGCTGTGAGGGCTCTGGAGCGGGTAGTTAGGAGGTTACGGACTCTCCTTACTTATGACTTCATACCAAGGTCTTCCTTGACTGCCCTGCTGATGGTGCTACGACTCACGCTGCGCTTTTGTGCCAGTTTTGACATCGGCTGGCTTGGGTCTGACTTCAACGTCCTTTTCAGTCCAGCAAGGAATGTTTTGGTTCTCTTTCGATCACTGCGGGGACTGTGTCGACTTCTCTGAACCTTACCCTCGGCATCAAAAGCAGCAACAACTCGATAAACAGTCGATTTCGCATAGCCAGTTCTCTAAATAATGTCTGAAACAGAGTTCCCGGCGCGTCTCATTTCACATATGGTCGTTCTTCGCGCTAATTCCGCCATATTTTAGCGAAATATGCTAGATCTTAATCTGAAATATTATAGCAAAGGGCTTGAAGATTGTCTTTAAAAAGAATTTAGTCATAGGTTAGAAATTACGGAAGATATGTACTTGTTAAAGTTAGTCCCAATTTAGCTGCACGACCCTGTATAAGTGTCAGCAGCCACATGGGATAGTTGATAGTTTCAATATTTGGATGTGGAGGTGATCCAACTTCTTGGGGAGTTAAAATGTAAATTCGAGGTTGTTACATTATGAATTAATTAGTATGCTAAGTCTACAGAGGATACTTCCACAAGATTATTTATTTAACATTTCCTGTATCTCGTGGATTTTATTGAAATCCCGATTCAGTGTTACCTAAAATGTGTTTGCGCAAGGACGGCAAATAATTTTCAAGGAAGGTTAAATTGAACAAAATCAAATAACAAGATAGTGTAACACAAAATGAAACATTTTTATACGTAATAATTCTGCGACTTGCATGCCTAAACTAACTCGGATCTATATTATACGACCGGATTGTGTATCATACAAAATAGAGCCAAATTCTTTGTGCACCAATGATAGATTTTGTCACGAAAGCGCCCTTTTTTAACAAACGAGTTACAGTTAACAAAAGAACAACGAGTGTCTATGGTAACAACTAATTATAAGACTGGAAGCTTTCAACTTTGATAAGAGTATCTGATAGTTCGGAAATACTCTCACTCTGAATTGGACTATGCAGAAATGGCTCTCTCATTGGGGCGGCCCATCTTCTACGACGGCAACTTAACCTGACTACGATCAATGAAAAGATACTCCCAGACATACTCCATGCTTTCAACAATCGATTTATTACGCTCTGGTTGTTCAACTTTCAGTTATTTCTATCTAAGTAGTGCTTCATTTGTTGAACTATAAATAAAAATTTAAAAAAACAGGTAGGGGGGGCTTATGACCTAGGGGGCTCTTGACGGTACCCCCTAAAGAATAAGGTTTAAAAAGTACATTTTTATCATCTGAATACAGTCGTAATAGTTGAAACTTTTTATAACGAGATACTTAAAAATTGCTTTAGCCCCTGTAATTTTCGGTTACGCCTAAACCTTGTTAGGTTATTTCAATTTAACGCCGAAGGATTTAAAATGGTAGTTCGTAGGTTGGACATATTTTTTTTAGATCACCTCTATTTTTCTCTGCTGTCTATTTTGGATCTTTCCACTATTGTATTTTTCTCCAGAAAATCATAACCGTTTTTTTTTTGTAGAAACCAATACTTTTTGAGTTACGAGGGTTTGAAATTATTTATTCCTTAACTATTACTGAAGAATTAAGACTCGTGTTTCATTGAAAATAAGAGGAGGGGGGAAAGGCCGCCACCCGAACCTCCCTGCCAGGTCAATTAATAATCATGAAGTGTGCAGTAAACCTTACTGCCACTAGATATGTTTCTGCAAATAGAAGTTTTTTTTACATGCCTAGCTTTATAAGAATCAAATTATAGGTTTTTCTAGAAGAAAATTTTTATTCAATGTTAATGTTTTTTTTCTCATCAAATAATTTGTAAGACTTTATCTCATATCGAAGCCAGTAATCAGCAGGAACTGCTGCAGCTAAGATGTGCTTCTTCACTTTTGCTTGATCCTTTAAGAGCGGGTGAAGCACATACATCTGATTGTATTCAAGATGATGGAACTGATTCTATTTCATTTCCTTCAAGGAACCCTAAAACTTTGTAAGTCGTGATATTAAATGGTTCAGAAAAAACATACAAAAGTAGAGTTAATATAATATCACGACAAAATTACAGCTCTACACAAAACCTTCATCAAAATAATTTCAAATACCACTTAAGTTAGATTATTCACATATTTATTACTTATTTCTGAAAAAGAATTGATAAGTGAAAAAGTTTTCCAACCTAAAATATTTTTGAATATTAAAATTATATCACCATTTTCTTTTATCACAATTTTCACTATTTCACAAATTACATTCTTTTCTAATAAAAATCCCATTATTTTTACCATCCATTTTCCAACAAAATACTTCTAAATTAACTTTTTTAAATCGTTCACCATTTATGTTTAATAATTAATTATGGACCAGAATTGGCCCTTTTCTCCAAACATGGGAATTCTTCTGCTTCAGTTTCTCTTAGAGCCAGTTCACTTTTTCTCACTTATCCTCTTAATTATTTGTTCAAGAAGTCTTTCAGGTTTTCTTGTGACTTTTTAAAAGAATAAAATAATTTTCAAAGGGAAATGCATGTCAAATTTTCCAATTAAAGGCGACTTCACACGATCAATATTATTGACAATATTTATTAATAATTGTATCAGTATACAGATACAATTGGTAAATATTGTCAATAATATTGATCGTGTGAAGTCGCCTTAACCAAAGACAAATATTGTCTTTGCCTTAACCATAAAGAGCTCCATATATAATAATGATTTGAGAGAAGAAATAAGCCTAATGGTAATTGAGAACAACATGGTCAATTTGTTTATATTTTTGTAAACTATTCCCAATGAATAGATTAGTTCAATGTATATGTGCGGAATTCGTTTGCTTTATTTATATCTATAAATTCCTCTGATGACCTGGAGGTCTTGAAAATTCATCAGATAAGCTTGGGTAATTGAAGAAGACAAGATGAAACAGTTCTAACGTTACAAGGTACAAATATTAATTTAAAGAGGTCCTTCAATCCAAAGTTTCTAGTCTATGAGAGGCACCCAAATCTAAAGTCTAAAAGAAACTTCTTCAACATTTGAGACATTAGCTGGATAAGAGGTGATCACCCTTTATGATGCTCTTCTTGTGATTGTTTGAACGTGATTCTCAGTTTGTCTGGAAAACAAACTTCAATTGATAGACTCTTTTTAGCCAATAAGACAGATGATTTTCTTCAATAATTGTCTATCTGGGGCATCAAAAATATACATTGTTATTTTAGCAGAGATATTAAGTGAAGCACATGTCACTCCATTTTCAATTTATATCTTAAATCATTAATATAACAGGCTAAATAATTCTTGCATAATAATTATTGTGGCTTTTGATGACCATGAAACAACCTTTCTAGAAGTACAGTTTTCACATTTATTTCAAATTTGATGTTACAGCAGAGGTCAAAATTTTGAACTGGTGCTCCTTGAAATCGGAAGGCATCAAATTTATATATAAATTGATACCATTTCTACATATACTATTATAAGTTATACATACAATAATTGAAAAAGAATGGATCTTTCAACATGGTGGCTGTTAATATCAATTTAAAACAGGGAAATGATAAATAATTTTGTCCAGCTTTTTTTTAGGTCTTATTGTGTTTTCATAAATATTCGAGGATTAATTTTAATAGATTTATCATTTATTTATTTGAACATAAATCCCTTACAAGTTGTGTGAAGAACCGGGACACTGCTTCACATTTCGTTTATTTTTACAATTTTACTGCCATTTGATGACGAAGGAATTAAGGATAAGGACTTATGACCTAATATCTTGAATGGTATCTTTAATAAACCTAAACTACAGTAATTTCAAAAAAATAGCACAATTGAAAATTGTAACAAAAACATAAAAATTTAGAACAATGAAAAATACTCTGAAAAAATCAAGCAAATCTACCTAAATAAATCATATAAATGAAAACATCTATAAAACTATAGATGTTTTCATAATATGAATTCATATTCAGAACAATAAGAATACTATTACATAGAAATGGGGAAAACATAGAAATTAAAAAAAAACATGGAAATTAACGTAAAATATAGAAATGAAGCTATTAAGCCTTTTTAAGGGGATGTAAGACTTGACCAAGTCTACGTTTCAGGTTATGATTTCAGAAGAGTAATGAAACGAGAATCTCCAATGTGAACTTGTATTCTTATTCCGTGACATTTTAATACTATGATGTTCCTTTCTGGGCCACACTACACAAGAATTATCGTAAAGTAAATTATACTTAAGTTACATGTTTTTTTTTTAAAGACAATGAAAAAAAAACGAAGAATGAACATTTGTTAACAGATGACTTTAGTTAATATAATAGGGTTGAACAAGGGAGTTTATAACTTATAAGAATTGAATGTTAACATTCACTGGCAGATATCTGCTATGTGAAGTAAGTTCGACCATTTAAGTAAGTTCTTTGAACCACACATACATTATGTGTATTCATTTTTAATGGTTCAAAGAACTTACTTAATGGTCTAACTTAGGGTTGATCACCCGATAAGAATGTAACAGTAATTTAATATTGTCCCAACTTTATGCACAGACAGCGCAGTAGGAGTCAGATAGAGTACTAAAGAACACTTGGAGCGTTTATATTATTTGGAGCATTAAGGTGATGGTCCTCTTTTTTTGCAATTTTTACCGATTTTCTTATTTTTACTTTAGTTCCATAGTAAACATTCGAAAAAAAAACGTACACAAAGTTTCATTTTGCTGTGACAACTATAAGTCAGTGTGTGTGTGGGGGGGGGGGGGTATTGAATAATGGTGGGGGTGAAATTAGGGTGTGGCACAGTACCCCTCCCCTGCCAAAATGGGCTTACCCTCCCACTTTTGGTAGATGGCTTCGTCGTTGGCTTGGGGGACCTTTGAGTTCTCTGACAAATACGAAAAGCTCCCTTTTTTTGCTTTTGTTTTTGATTTTTTTTAATAATTTCTAACTTTGTTTTGTTTACTGCATTACCTCTGTTACTTTTTTACTGAAATCGTACTCGTGCCAAGACTATGGACTCAATGGGGGTTGGTCCTACAGAAAAATTTATACAAGCTAGTATGTTTAGCTCGAAATTATCTAGATCGTCCAATGAGCTTATTTGAATTTCGATCTCTAACTGTTTTTTTTTTAACGAAAAAAAACTTAATTTACATGAACAACTTCAAATATTTGGAGCATTCTACACCTTATGTCAAAATCTCAGCTTAATCGGACGAGTCTTATTGGTAGCTAGCAAAACCAGGGGACGATCCCCTTAAGAGCTCTAATTCAAAAAAATTAAACAAACCTTAAAATTCAAGTAACTTCAAAATAAAACATTTTTAACTTGATTAAGAACTCAAATTATATGAATTGAAGCATTCTAAAATCGTGGAGCAAGTCAAATGACTATTTGGCAATGCGTGAAACGAAATCATTGCAAAAATCACATCGGCTTCGGTCTAGAAACTCTTTATTCTTTTCTTCTGAATGTCATGTATGGCAAATATGTTATATAGTAATAATTTTTATTTATAAATAAAAGTTCAAATGTGCTCTGTATCCAACAGTATCATCACTATCATGATTGGCAGTGTCTGTTTGGGGTTACTATTCAGTAGTCCGACGCCCCATTAATCCGACACTTTTGTAGTTTATTACACAGAAAGATGGAACTGTCGGACTATTGAGAAGTCCCCGTGAGGGTTGTGTGATGGGCAGGAAATATAGGTTACATAACGTGATGAAATAAAATTCTATTTAGATGAATAATTGAGAGAGGTTATTACATAATTAAAAGTATAAAATATCAAATAATAGCTAATTTTAAAATAATTTCTTTCAAAACAACTGATACTGGTGCGCAGGACGTCAACTCGGACATCAACACATTACATTTCAGCTCATCTTTTAAGTATCACTTATGGCGAAAACATAGATTGTATTTATTCTACTTGACTTAGCGTATACATTTTCCATTATCGAAGCCAACCCCCCCCCCCCCCCCGCCCCCCCGATCAAGAGCCCCTTCTGTTTTTTATCCTTATTTTCTATATTATTTAATCCTTATTGACACTTTTGTAGTTCATTACTGATTATACATAAAATATATGTATATCATAGGGCGCGCCGCCCCCCTGAATCCCCCTGCCAGGTCATTAAATAATCATGAAGTGTGCAGTACAACAAACTAGCAGATACAAAGAACTACATTAGCAACTCTCAGTTATTTCTATCTAAGTAGTTCTTTATTTGTTTAACAAAGTAAATAAGGATTAAAAAACAGGGAGAGGGGACTCGTGACCGGGGGGCTTATGACCGGAGGGGCTATTGACTGTACCCCGTGGAAGTATCCCTCTCTCCCTCCACCAGCTGAAAAGCTAACCTTATGCAGATAACATTTTATGGCATCATTCCACTGATTCTAAGATAAAATATGTGGGTAACTTTTTTTATTTTAAATGGAGAAATCTTCCATGGTGGAATTTCCACTTTGGCATTTAATTAAGGGTGGCAACTTTCCACGGGGACTTACCGGCCACTGTGGTTATATGCATTAACATTAAAAGCCTGAACGAAATGAGACGACAGCCTCTGCTATCATAAGCTGTCTTTTATATATATTTGTTTTGACTTAGGCAGTACTCAAATAATAAAATTAGGTACACTCACATCTAATAGTTATAGATTATATCTATATTATCACACAATCTAGATATAGAATAAGTTAATAAATATTGATTAATTATACATGCTTTAGAAGATTAACTATTTAAACCAAAGTAATCCAATTTATATTCACAATGCTGTCATAATTTTTTAGTAAACTATTTGTAAATGAATTTGAAAGCCACGTAACCAGACTCTCAACATGATTAGACAAATTCTAGAAACTGCTAATTTAAACAACTTTTAATTTGGAGAGTGTTAATTAATCCCCACGAATTACAATTTATAACTTCTCAAATCTCTTTCTCAAGACAAAGAACACCCATGTATGATGACTTGAAATTTGAATCTCTGGGAGTGTCAATTATTTGGTACCTGTACATATAGGCGTAGAGGTCGATGATACGGTTGTTCGGTTCACCCTTGGCCCACTCGTATGCACTGTCCGAAAGATCGTACTCTTTTCCTGCGTAGTCGTAGAAGAGGTTTGAGCTAGCGTTAGTTCTGGTTATACCAAGAGCAGTTCTCAGTCGAGATCTCACTTGAAGTGTGGATTTGTCCTGCGATAGATCAATGAATTAGTGGCAAATAGGATGAAATACTAACTTTTATAAGCAGTAAACGGTCCATTCAACATTTAGAGCGTTTATTTTAGTCATAATCGAATAAAGGATTTATCTACCTCTTAAGGAACTTCTAAACTTCGGTTACTATTCATTGGTCTTACTATCAGTCCCAACATTTTCGCATTTTATTTCTGATTTAACATTAAATATATGTACAACAAACAAGCGATTGAATGATTGCTTCATACAAATTAATATTTGAAGTAAAAAAAATTGTATTGGATCATTTATTAATTAAGAATGGGATCCGGAAAATTGATCGAAAGAAATTGATCGAATGGAAAATTGGTCGAATGGAAAATTGATCGAAAGGAAAATTGAGCGAACAACAATTGATGAAATGGAGAATTGATCGAACCAAAATTGATCGTAAATTCACACCAACTGACGATGATAACTAAAACCATGGATTATCATAGAAACTTACTTGCATTATAATAGAGCTAGTAGATCTTGTTACAATGATTTATATATAATAATAATAATTTATATAATATGTAATAATAATTTATAAAATATGTAATAATAATTTATATAATATGTAATAATAATTTATATATAATATTTCTTGAATAAACTGTTTAGCTTTAACAGAGAATTATATGTTTTGAAATATATTATAATTTGGAGAAATTAAGTTTTTTTAGTTCTAGAATCCACAGCTAACCAAAAGCTGTTTGTCCCACGTCTGATACCCCTCGCTATAAGGGATTTAAGACGTGAGGCGGGGGAAATCAGACGTCAACCCATCTTCGTTTACACGGGGTTCCCCTCTGCAAGACGTCTGATCCCACGTCTTGTCCCTCTCTGACAGAGGGGGACATCCACATGTCCCACGTCTTACCCTACTCCGTTTTCAAGACGTGGGACAGAGTGCGGATGTCCCTCGCTATAGAGGGAAGAGGGATTTAAGACGTAGGACAGAGTGCGGATGTCCCTTGCTATAGAGGGATTCAAGACGTGGGATAGAGTACGGATGTCCCCCTCTGCAAGACGTGGGGCAGAGTGCGGATGTCCCCTTCTGCAAGGGGGACAGAGTCGGCATATCCCTCTTCTGCTAAAACTACTTCGGTTAATTGGTATTTATAAATATGTAAAAGAAATAAATCAAGCTAATTTTATTGCCATTTTCTACTTTATTGCGCATAGTGTGTATGTACGTTTAACTGTATGTCAATTAATGTTATGATTCATATTGTTATATACAAATTAAATGGGAGAAAATGGAGAAAGAAATGTATTGGTGATCTCGGACTCGAACTCGGAACTGTAGTGTGATGTACTATTGAAGTTTGCGACGCTACCATTGAGCCATGTTGGACATGGTAGAAGTAGTATTGGAATGATCTTAATAAAACTTGATAACTTGCGTGTTTTTTAAAGTTATTATAAATAAATATAATTTATATTCTACATTTTGTTATCTTTTCTTTTTTAATGCAAATGATAAAAACATGTATAAAGTTATTTATTGATATTTATTTTAATAATGTTAATTAATGTTATGAACTACCTAATTACCTACAAGTGTTTATTAATCGTACCTATAGTTACCTACTTATGGTTATCACTACCAATCTAGTTACCTACTAGTGTTTATCAACAACAACCTAGTAACCTACAAATATTTATCAATACCAACATAGTATCTACCTACTGGTGGTTTCAATACCTACCTAGTTACCTAGTACGTAGTATTTATCAGTACCTACTTAGTTACCTACAACTGTTTGTCAATACCTACCTAGTTACCTACTGGTGTTTATCAATGTCTACCTAGTCACTACAACTGTTTGTCAATACCTACCTAGATACCTTACCAGTGTTTATGAATACCTACCTAGTTACCTTCAAGTGTTTATCAATACCGGTTCTAGGTAAATTGATCGAAAACAATTGCTCGAAAGACAATTGCTCGAAAACAATTGCTCGAAAAACAATTGCTCGAATGAACAATTGCTCGAAAGAACAATTGCTCGAAAAACAATTGCTCGAAAAACAATTGCTCGAACGAACAATTGCTCGAATGAACAATTGCTCGAATTTTCAAATTGCTCGAATGAACAAAATTGCTCGAATTATAAAATTACACAGTTTTCGATTTTATAAAAGTCAGTTATTCATGAAGTGGAGCTGCACCTAACAATCCTTGTTTCTTTTTAGTAAATGCTCATTAATCATTCTATAAATGATATTAATTATTACTCATTGTGCATAATCTTTTTTTTAGACCGTTTGTGTCATCTCGTATGTAACATGTGAATTGGAATCATGTGGTGAATCACTACTATTCACGTTTCTTTTATCATAAAACCCGAATTTTTTTGTAGATTTATTAAGACTCTGCCATAACTTTGAGTTATTTCACCTATTGAGGTACCACATACAGATAGGCTAGTAATAAATAGATTTTCAGGTTTTATGAAAAACATGAATAGTAGTGATTCACCACATGATTCCAATTCACATGTTACATACGAGATGGCCCAAACGGTTTAAAAAAAAAAATTATGCAGAATGAGTAATAATTAAAATCATTTATAGAATGATTAATGATCAATTACTGAAAAGAAACAAGGATTGTTAGGTGCAGCTCCACTTCATGAATAACTGACTTTTATAGAATCGAAAACTGTGCAATTTTATAATTCGAGCAATTTTGTTCATTCGAGCAATTTGTTAATTCGAGCAATTGTTCATTCGAGCAATTGTTCGTTCGAGCAATTGTTTTTCGAGCAATTGTCTTTCGAGCAATTGTTCTTTCGAGCAATTGTTCATTCGAGCAATTGTTTTTCGAGCAATTGTTTTCGAGCAATTGTCTTTCGAGCAATTGTTTTCGAGCAATTTACCGGCTACCATCAATACCTACCTAGTTACACACTATAGTGCTCATCAATACCTACCTTGTTACCTACTATATATAGTGCTCATCAGTACCTACCTAGTTATTTACTAGTGTTCATCAATAACCTACCTAGTTACCTACTACTGTTTGTCAATACCTACCTAGTTACCTATAACTGATTGTCAATACCTACCTAGATACCTTACCAGTGTTTATGAATACCTACCTAGTTACCTTCAAGTGTTTATCAATACCTACCTAGTTACACACTATAGTGCTCATCAATACCTACCTTGCTACTTACTATAGTACCTACCTAGTTATCTACAACTGTTCATCAATAACCTACCTAGTTACCTACTACTGTTTGTCAATACCTACCTAGTTACCTATAACTGATTGTCAATACCTACCTAGATACCTGCCAGTTTTTTCAATACCTACCTACTTACCTACTAGTAATAATCAATTCCTACCTAGTTACCTACATTTTTTCATCAATAGCTACCTAGTTATATCTACTAGAGTTTATCAATACCTACCTAAACTGCGTCCATCGCTTGCTTTATTGCATATCACTATTTTGTGAATATTTTTAATAATATTGATCGTACAGTAGTGAAACTTTGGTCACTGGAAGATTGCTTCTATGTTAGTATCTTGTGGAAATATTTTTTGAATCCATGAGAAAATTGAAAAGTTATGAACGTTTATGTATTTTGAAGGCATTTTAACTGTCCATCGCTGTATTGCAGCTCTTTGAAAAGGCCAAAAAATGGGCGATTAACTTCTACCGAGAGGGTAAAAATTGTAGCATGGTTAGCTGGGTATTACTTGTGAAATGAAAGTTAAATAATAAATTAATTACTTTAGTGTAGGTTTAACGTCTATTTCGGAACCAAAAGCCATATCACTGACGTCAAAAGGGAATTAAATACAAGGGACAGGAATAAGCAGTCATAAAGGGAAGTGGCTCCATCCCAGGTAACAAAAAATTATCCGCGGAATATTCTGGGGAAATTCCCTGGGATTGTTCCCACGATATCCCCATCGTTATCGAGGGGATGTACTATTATGACGTTTTTGCGATATAGGGATATCCCCAAATGATATCGAGGGAATAGTGATGGGATTTAAATATATTATCCCTGGAATATTCCCTCGATTACAAGGGAAGGGAAAGGAATACCGAAATTATTATTCCCTCGATAACAAGGGAATAAAATTGATATAATGAAAGGATATTCCCTCAATATCGAGGGGATCAAATGGGAATATTTCCTGGATATCTAGAATAGAAGAAGGATATAAAAATAAGAATACCAAAATTAATATTTCCTAGCATATACAGCATTTGCACGTGTACGTTTGACTTTACATGAATTAGTTGAATGATAGATATTGTTAAGGGGCCTTTACACGGTAAGTGCTCAGTGCCACTTTGTGGTGACACTGATCTATGCCACGCCCACTTTGCTACTTGCCCCATCCTTTTTGGCAAAACTTGGTGGTGACCAAGCTATCGCTCTGAGAGCGAACGCTCACCACAAAGTGCCACTGTCTGTCAGTAGCGATTGCCAGACAATCAACAACCCCTTTCATTGGCCTAGTTGAAGAGCACCCATGCATGGAAAATAAAATCTAAAGATTATAAAGATAAAACACTAACAGCGTTAGTGTTTAATAGCATATTAGATGCTAACCACGATACTAAAGTGTCAGTGCCCACCAAAGCACATTCTGTTCGTGTAAAGGCGCTGAGCTAATTGGTGGCCAGTGTGGTGAATAGTGGCACTGAGCAGTGCTCATGTAAAGGCCCCTTTATATACAAATTAAATGGAAAGAAATGAAGTTATGTTTCCGGGTCTCGAACCAGCTTCTTGTTGACTTCTGTTTGCGACGCTAACCACTCGACTATCCTAGACACAGTAGAAGTAGGAATTTTGATGAACTTTATCCAATATGATAATTCAAGTTTATATTTAGGTTATAATCGATAAATATAGTTTCATATTTCATAGATTATTTCATTTTTCTTTTATAATCGTTTTTTTATAATTTTTAGGGGATCATCTATTTTTCACTAATCCTTGGAATATTCCCTCGATATCTTTTGGGAT
Source organism: Caprella mutica (assembly GCA_947561585.1). Taxonomy (NCBI): domain Eukaryota; kingdom Metazoa; phylum Arthropoda; class Malacostraca; order Amphipoda; family Caprellidae; genus Caprella; species Caprella mutica. The sequence continues at coordinate 490 of CANNZV010006798.1, read as the reverse complement.
CACCTAATTATCGCTAATACCTGGAATATTCCCTCGATTTCGTGAGGGGATCAACTAATTTTCACTAATTCTTGGAATATTCTTTCGATATTTTTAGGGGATCAACTAATTTTCACTAATCCCTGGAATATTCCCTCGATATCATTAGGTGATCAATTCCTTTTCACTAATCTCTGGAATATTTCCTCGATATCATTTTACATAGCGGATAATATATAGATATCGAGGGAATATTCCGGGAATATCTCAATGTTACCTGGGATGAACGAAGTCACTTAACACCGTAGGTGACAATGCTCATGGATGCAGAGAAGCTACTCCGTGAATGCAGTCACTTACCAAGGAACCGGACGAAAAGGGGCACAAGCAACGCTTGCTGAACTCACAGATGGAAGAAAATGAAGAGGTGATAGTGAATGAAGCCTACGAACCTATCTAACATAAAATCTAAGACCTTGTAGTTGAAGAGCATAACCCTAGCGCTATCCTC
>CANNZV010006797.1:0-15107 GCA_947561585.1 Caprella mutica | reverse complement strand
CCCTTACGACCACTTCAAGGCACAAAAATAGCCACGATACGACTGTTAGAGCACCAATATTCCACAGACAAGATGCCTACTATTAACCGTGAAAATTGAAAAGAATATACCTGTATTCAGAATAACCAGTGGAGGGCAAGTAGTGTAAATGAACTATTATATTTGTATCGAACTATCTAATACCCTTTACTTACGCTTATTGAACTATCATTTCACCGTGAATAAAGGTTCTATTGAGTGATAGACCCTTTACTAACAAATGTTTGATTGATGTTTAAACTACTGAATATCTCCATATATATTCAATATATTCTTTTCCATTAATAAAAAGAAAATGCAAAATAGATCTAATAAGTTTGTCTATCAACTTTAAAATTAGGAATGAGAAACAAAGAAAGATTAGTTAGGATCAGCTTTGATTTTTGTAAGTTTTGTCAAACATATCATTTTTGGACTTCAGTAAAAAAAGTATGACTTATAGTTAATCGCATTATTATGTAACTAAAACTGAGTGAAGGTATTTATCTAATCTTGAGTATTAATTTTAACTGTTACAAAAAAATGTTTACAAAACTTTGTTTTTAATTTATGTTGAAGAAAATGGTTTTATTTTCATCTCATTTTAATAATTTCTCCACCATCGTATCTGTTAATGATATACTTTACTGATAAAAAACTAATGTCACATCAGTTTTAGTTATAATAATATACTAGTGTAGCTTGTCGTTAAAAATAACGAGTTTTCAATCTGTGTAATGGTCCGTGTCTTCACATTTCGTTATTTATTGATTAATGACTATTATATTATACCCAGCACTTTTATAATTCCTTTCCTATTAATTTTTTCCTGTATAGACCGATTCTATTCCATTGATAGAAATTTCAGGCATACGTACGTTTAATACCGTATATACTATGCATGGTGTCACAAATTATGGTACAGATTTAGAACATGTTATTTTAAAGTTAAAAAGTTTAATTCCGAAAAGCATGAATTAAAATATATTTTCATTGACCATATATTACATATCTACTTTTAAAAATAATTTTTTTTTATCATTATTTAAATCAAAACACAAATCAAAGCAATTTAAAATATTCACTATGACGCTCTGCAATGTATCAATATTAAAGGAAACAATGACTCCACGGTCTATGTATTTTAAGTATGTCAACTAAATAACATCTTACAGATAAACCCAGAGGAAAAATCTAGAATAGATAAATCAAGAATGTTGGAGCTAGGCCATGGAGTCCCTATTTGTTAAAATTGACCTTCCAACCATTTCATGGTATAACGTGCAGTATGTGAAGTGCTCCATCTTGTAGAAGCTAATCATTGGATGTAATGTTTCCAACAAGAGACATTTTTAACATTTCAAGAAAATTAACACTGGTAACCGTTTTTCTTAGGAAAAGTTCGGTCCATAATTAAATTGTTGCTACATAAACCTAACCAAACTGAAACTTTCAAAATCGGTTGGTCTTTTTTGATAATTAATTTGCTTGTCTGACATTCTTTTTAATTAAATATGGCATTCTTCTCTATAAAAATATGTTATTTAATGCGATTTTATTATCAGTAATCAGGTTTTAAGCTTACGAGAAAATAATAATATGCTCTTCATATTTTTCAATGAAAATTCTGGGTAAATTTTTTATTTCAAATGAAGTGAACTGTTGTTACCTTCGCAGAATGCGGGAAGGTCATATTTTCATCGGAATTTATTTATTTATCATCTTATTATTCGCTTAACTGAAAAAGTGTTCTACCAAATTGCCTGAAATTTCGTGAAGCGATTGGTTCATGTCCAGTGACCTGCTGCTAGAATTTGGAGAGTGACCCGGTCAAAGGTCAAGGTCATGATCTTTAATAACTCCAAAAAGTATTGAACCATATTGCATAAAAAGTATTGAACCATATTGCATGAAACTTGGTGGGACGATTGGTCAATATGCAGTAACCATTTTAATACATTTTGGGAGTGATTGAGTCAAAGGTCAAAGATCAAGGTCAAGGCCATCTATAACTCAATAACTCAAAAAGTATTCATCCAAATTGTCTGAAATTTGATGGGACGATTGGTCAATGTCCAGGAACGATCTGGTAAAATTTTGGGAGCGATCCGGTCAAAGGTCAAGGTCATTTATAACTCAATAACTCAGAAAATATTGAACCAAATTGCATGAAACTTGGTGAGACGATTGGTTATTATCCTGTTAGCAGTTTCTTAAATTTTGGGATAGAACGGGTTAAAGCGGAGGCGAAGGTATGCGCTCTACCGAGTGCACATAATCTAGTTCTTTTTTATAATACGATGCATAGTACCTTCATTTAAATGTGTTTCAAAAGCAAGTTATCTTATTTAATTCATAAAATCGATTTACTAAGATTCTAAATCTATAAAAAAATGGTAACTTGTATAATCAATTTATAAGCTCATTTTTTTTACCATTTAATAATCTTTTAACTTTTTACATGTAAAAGACTAATCAATATGAGATAATATTTCTATTCATTCAATAAAATTAATCATGAAATACCTACTTTTATTAGGTTCATATAACAATAAAATTACACAAAAAAGTTTTGTTCAATGGACAGTGGTTCAATTTGGATTTGTTTGGTAAGTTAATTTTAACTACTCAAAACCAATAGCAAAAGTATAGTGTTCTTAAATTAAAAAAAAAATACATTAAATACATTCATTTAATTAAACTATCATCCATACAAACACCCAATTACAATTTGCAATACTCAATAGTTTCGAAAATCATCTTTCTATTTGTCTATAACAAATAATCGGACTTTCATGGATTTGAAATTAATTAAATGTGAGGACACCAATCCAAATATACTAATTGTTATATTACATGAATTGAATTCAATTGATTTCTCAACGGATAAAGATATAGTACACTACTATACCCGGGCAACATGGATATATTCCTGGGATATTAAAGGAATATCCCAGGAATATATACTTCTTCCCTGGGTTATTCCATTAATATCCCAGGAATAATGCTTGCTGCCTGGGTAGTAATAAACTCACCAGTACAAGTTGTATTTTTTCGTTGAGAATGCAAGTGTGGACAGCTACAAATGATCTCTATTGTTACACAATCTAGGAAAAAGGAGAACAAATTTGTAACTCTGGCCCAGAGAAAAAGTTTTTGTGGGGCAATAGAAGAGAGAACCCCTCTTAGTTTTTGATTGCCCACCATAATTTTTATGCAAAATCTGTATTTTTTAATTTTGAAGAAATTTGCAAATTCCGAAATAAAAGTTTCTTTATTCAACATTTTCATCATATAATTATAATTATTTTCAGGTTTAATTGCTACATTTCTAGATAATAAAAGAAAAGAATATACATACTTTACAGAATGAACATTACGGTAACTGAGTTCTACTTTTTCTTTTTACATTTATTATCTATTTTTTCTGAATAAAATGCAACGATTGATGGTTGTTTATACAATGAGATTTTTCTACGTGCATATCTTGGAAAATATAACACATAATTGCAAACAGTAAATCTTGAATCCCACTAAAATAGTTCCAATTCAATATTGATAGGGGACATCATTATAAATCAAATGTGGAAAAGATCTTATGTTCATTGGGAATAATTTAGGAACATCTTTTATTTGTTAGACACATCACATAAATATATAAACTCTAATCAGTATCTTATTTATCTTAACATTAATTAATAATATATTGTGTATATAAACTCAATTCTTTCGATATAATTATCATCATTGAATTGTATATATCTTAACGATAATAAAAATATACTTTTAATAATGATCACCTACAGCTAATTGTTCAATAGATTAGTAATTGTAGCGACAATTGCATTTATTAACCCTTTTCAATTACTGTTTCTAGTTCATTATAATTGTAAGCAATTCTTCAAAGGTACAGTTTATTTATATGCTGTTATAACTCCATTGTTTTCCATTACAAAATTATATTGATTTATTACATTTCAATTTATAATGTATGTTATTTTTGGGTACAAACTAGACTCCGCCAATACTAAAGTAAATTTTCATAAAAATATGTATATATTCAATTATTCATATAACCATAATGTTAAAAAAATTGAAATTTATGTTTTTGTATGTCATCACAAATTATATAACAAATCTAATAGAGTAAATTGGGTAAAGGAACTATCGAAAATTTGTGAGTAAGGGTCTACTTGGTAGATAGATTTATCACCAATAAGCTTTTTTACTGTTAGATAGACTCTTTGCCCTCTTCACCTTTCCTCTTTTGTTTAAAATACACGGAGATGCAGAATAAAACATTCCAATATTGGTGGAGTGCATAGAGTGTAAATATTCCGACTTGTAATCTAATCGACCGCAAAGACTCTTTTATTCGACCATCCATCGCCAGAGCACAACTACTCCAACAAATAGCGCTATTGGTCCTTGTTTGTTTACTCTGTGCCCATTGTGTGAATTTGTTTGTCCACAGTGGTGTTTGGTGCAATTGTATGTTAGAGATGTGTGTTTGTATGTGAAGGCGTAAAGAGAAGAAACATAGGCACTGAATTCATTATTTACTGAAAATGTCATTAAAAATAAATGTCAATATTTGATAAGATTTGGTAAATGAATTTTTTTTGGTTAGAAATGGGAAGGCAAATAGGCCTTAGTAGGGTAATGGATCTATCTAATAGTTAGACATCTTTGCTAGAAGATCCTAGTAGAGATCCTTTATCTACACTTAGCCTTCAATTGTTCTTCCTCTTCCTATTTTTTTGTTTAAATAAATGTGTTACCCCTTCATATTCTTGTAAGAAAAAATAGATGAGTTACCCCTTAACATTCTTGTTATAAAATAATCGAGTTACACCTTCACATTCCTGTTATAAAATAAATGAGTTACCCCTTCAAATTCTTGTTATAAAATAAATGAGTTACACCGTCACATTCTTGTTATAAAATAAATAAGTTCCCCCTTCAAATTCTTGTTATAAAATAAATGAGTTACCCCTTCACATTCTTGTTATAAAATAAATGAGTTACCCCTTCACATTCTCGTTATAAAATAAATGAGTTACCCCTTCACATTCTTGTTATAAAATAAATGAGTTACCCCTTCACATTCTTGTTATAAAATAAATGAGTTCTCCCTTCACATTCTTGTTATAAAATAAATGAGTTACCCCTTCACATTTTCGTTATAAAATAAATGAGTTACCCTTCACATTCTTGTTATAAAATAAATGAGTTTCCCCTTCACATTCTTGTTATAAAATAAATGAGTTACCCGTTCACATTTTTGTTATAAAATAAATGAGTTACCCCTTCACATTCTTGTTATAAATTAAATGATTTACCCCTTCACATTCTTGTTATAAAATAAATGAGTTACCCCTTCACATTTTTGTTACAAACTAAATGATTTACCCCTTCACATTCTTGTTATAAAATAAATGAGTTACCCCTTCACATTTTTGTTATAAATTAAATGATTTACCCCTTCACATTCTTGTTATACAATAAATGAGTTACCCCTTCACATTTTTGTTATAAATTAAATGAGTTACCCCTTCACATTGATATTCTTGTTTTTATATATTTACACTGACAGACTGACAGTGAAGTTAGTTTCTGAGTCTAATTTGTGTGTATTGAAGTATATTTATTTATATTCTATACTCCATCAGATCGATCAAATCGACATATAATGAATAGCAAAGATTACCTGGCATTGCCGGTCAAATAACTCAGTGGTATATTGTTATAAGCTTATATAGGTTGTAATTTGGCAGAATGCTTATATAGGTTGTAATTTGGCAGATTACTTATATAGGTTGTAATATGGCAGAATGCTTATATAGGTTGTAATTTGGCAGAATGCTTATATAGGTTGTAATTTGGCAGAATGCTTATATAGGTTGGTTATAATTTGGCAGAATGCTTATATAGGTTGTAATTTGGCAGAATGCTTATATAGGTTGTAATATGGCAGAATGCTTATATAGGTTGTAATTTGGCAGAATGCTTATATAGGTTGTAATTTAGCAGAATGCTTATATAGGTTGTAATATGGCAGAATGCTTATATAGGTTGTAATTTGGCAGAATGCTTATATAGGTTGTAATTTGGCAGAATGCTTATATAGGTTGTAATTTGGCAGAATGCTTATATAGGTTGTAATTTAGCAGAATGCTTATATAGGTTGTAATATGGCAGAATGCTTATATAGGTTGTAATTTGGCAGAATGCTTATATAGGTTGTAATTTGGCAGAATGCTTATATAGGTTGTAATTTGGCAGAATGCTTTTATAGGTTGTAATTTGGCAGAATGCTTATATAGGTTGTAATTTGGCAGAATGCTTATATAGGTTGTAATTTGGCAGAATATATACGAAGATATTTATCAGATGTATTAACTATAATACAGTTAAGAGCAATCATACAATATCTATTTATAGTAAATCTAAAATATTAATGTGTATAATAATACCAAAATAAGGCATCAGATTCATCTATCTCGATCATTTATTGAGTTAAATCTTATTTCAGAAAAGAATAGAAATAACCTCATTTCTATTATGTTATCTTTAACATTTAATTTACTGATTGATTTTGTTTTTATAATACAAACAAACAAAGAAAGTTAAACTTCTTCACTATTCATGAAATTATACTCTACATCGAACAGTTATTTGTATATTGCATCTACTCAAAATTGACATTTCCGATTTCAAAGTCAAAGAACTACCTTATAATCAAATTTTAATCAAATGCTCTAAACTACAGATAATATATTTGATAATACGTTAAAGTCCACTTTCCACCTACTGACGTTAGCTATACTTATCTAACTTCCACTTCAACCATACTTGCTAAAATAGTTTTCGGCTATTGTACAGAAAGGATTTAAGATATTTTTCAGAAGTCAAAAATTACTGATATTCATTAATTAAATATTATTAATCAATTCCAGTAATAGGAAATTGTCCTGGACAATGACGAATCGTCCTACCAAATTGAGGTCAACTTGGTAAAATACTTTTCGAGTTATGCGAAAAAAAAGGATTATTAATGAATTAAAGCCGATCAAATCTTAACTTGCCGTAATTTAGGGAAGGTAACGAGATTTAATTAATCTATTGCACAATGGGGTATTGTTTTTGCCAACGCTCTATAGCAATAATTACTGTAGTCGGTAATATTATCCCGATATTATAATGATATTTGCAATGTTATAACAATATCGGGACAATACTGAACCACTATTGGGTCTATGTTTTAACACTATTGGGGCAATGTTGTAACACTATCGATGTAATATTGTAACACTACTTTGACACAGTTGCCGCAGTTATACTCTAGCACAAAGTGAACAGTGTAGAGGTTTGTCCCATCACTCCATAGTTATTTGCTCCAGTAAACCTATCATTTTGCCATCTCCTTCACTTCCTGTGCATCAGCAGCAATATATTGGCTGTAAAAGTGATCTCTCGATAGCCGCGGCTTACTCTCCTCTATCAGAAAATTTCATTTGCACAAAATGTAGCAGAAAATATTAGAGCGCAAAGTTATTTCCCGTTAGTTGACTTGCGATGAATGATGATGGAGTGAAATTTTGAAGCGAGACTTTTATCAAAAGATAAATTGGCAGATGAGAAATTGAAAATATTAATATTTTACAGATATAGAAGTTAATGACTTGTTATAATATACAAAACAATTAAGTTTAAACTATCAATTTCATTTTCATTGATTTCGTCCAAAATAATTATTATGAATTACCTATAAACTCTCCTAGAAAAAAAACACATGTTCTATCAGAGAAAAGAGTCTGTAAAATGATAATTTCACAAATCACAGTTTACTAATTTTCTATTATTTTCAAATATTAAAAATTTATCTTCATTTAACTAGACCAAATTTATAAATATCTACAAACATAACAATTAACAAAGTTTATGTTTGGAAATGTGAAATTGTTTAACTATGAAAAGATAATTACAGATACATAACAATTTATTGATTGTACTGAATAATAATATATTTATGTGAGTAAAGTTAATTCTTAATTAGTTATTAATTTCAACTATTAATATGCTTGCTGGCATGGTCAGAGCTATCTAATTTCTATTTGATACACACTGAGTGTTTACATTTTTTTTCCTTGATTGTTGTTGTATATATTTTTTAAGGTGGTCAGTAATGTGACGCAAAAGATTAAATGCTATCATATATTTGTCTTCAATTAAATCTTACTTTCTCTTTCTATTTATAGACGAAGAAGTTCATTTTCATTTGTTTTTGTAAAAGATAATTAAGTTATTTTAGAGGCTAAACTAATTTAAGGACTGAAGACTTCATCCGAAAAAGAAACAAGAATTTAATTTAAAGAAAAATAGTAATGGTTATTATATCAGTAAAATAATTTATTATTAAATTATCAAACACATGATATCATTGCTCTTTTTCTATATCTTTTAATTTTTAATGAAATTTAATCAATTAAAATAAATGTAATTTAATCAATACAATTAAATGTAATTTAATCAATAAAATTAAATGTAATTTAATCACTGAAATTAAACGTAATTTAATCACTAAAATTAAATAAAATCTAATCACTGAAATTAAATGTAATTTAATCACTAAAATTAAATAAAATCTAATCACTGAAATTAAATGTAATTTAATCTATTAAAGGTCCCCTCCAAGCAAATTTTTTTATTGCTTAATTCAACAAGGCTAATGTTTCTTATCATTTTACGGCAAACCCCATCAAATTTGATAGCGTATTTTTAATTATATATGCTTTCAAAGATTTTTATAATCCAAACCTTAAAAAACCTACTTTACTTCCGACTTTCTAATTTCAGTCTGAAGAAAAAGAATGTACACCATTTGTTTTGATTGTCAACTAGGTATTTGGTTTAATAAATCTATTTATTATTCGTTTAAATGTTTAAATTTGGATAAACTTATTATAGAAACGTTTAATAACAATTAATATCTTAAGAGAAAGCCAAAAACGCATTTTTGGTATAAAAAAATATAAATTTAAAATCAAAACAAAGAGTGTACAATCTTCTTTCTCAGCGTCAGATTGGAGATTCGCTCAATTGTTGCTCACAGAGTATTAAAAAACTTTAAAAGCAAATAATTAAATATATACTGAACCAAATTGTATGCAGTTTGCGAAATAATGATCGTAGACCTTAGTTCTATCACGTTATGTAATATACTCATTTTTTTCACGGAGCCTGGAGAGGACCTTTAAATTAAATTAAAAGTAATCACTAAAATTAAATGTAATCTAATCACTAAAATTAAATGTAATCTAATCACTAAAATTAAATGTAATTTAATCTCTTAAATCAAATTTAAAGTAATCACAGAAATTAAATGAAATTAAATCTCTTAAATTAAATGAACGTAAATCTAACATTAAAACAGGTTTTCCGATCTATATGGGTTTAAGATATTTGAAATGTTATTTAAGTAATAATTTAGAGATCTATAAGGCGGAGAATTATAATTAAGATGACTATTGTATAATGTGGTAAAGAGTATCATTTATCTAGAGTACAAACAAACTCAATGAATCGTCGAAAGTTGAATGGAAACTCAGAATTAAAACACCAAAGGTCTATTGTCCTTCATATTGTTCAAATTCTGAACTATTTTTTCCCGAAATTCTGATACTTCATCGTACCTTTGCTAGAAGATCTGCAGATCAAAACTTGACGTCTTTAGGCTTCCAGTTGGATTATAAACGATGATAAAAACATCATTTATCAACAACGATAATGTTTCAACGAAAATTTAATCGTTAGCTATCACAATATTAAAAGAATAATCGTCTTAATAAACAACTCCGACAAAAAGTCGCGATGGGAATGTTAATTTTTTACCATAAAATACGATGAATATTTACAGCAAGAGACAACAATAGAGTATCTTTAGATTAAAATTCCTCGCCAGGCTTCTCTTTCAATCTCATTTCGGAACATTCTTCCTAGAGGCAATAATCCAATTGTAATTAGAGGCGATAATCACGAGGAAATGGCTTAATCTTCACATTTAGAGGCGAAAATAAGTGTAATGAGGCAGGATAAAATCTCGGCAATAGTCCCTGCAATTTCTAAGGAAGAATATTCTTGAAAATAACAGAATAATGGTACATAATATGTGGGAGAAACTAATTCCAACTAACAATTGTTCCGAAAACAATGTTTGCAGGAAAATTTAATGTAATTAATTTTCAGGAATAAAATATAATCAGTACGCAAATTTAATCCTTATAATTTATATATTATCTTCTCAAATACAACCAAATTAACCACACAATTAAAACGTGTAATTTAACAAGTTCCGTTGTATGTCTGCACATTAAATTAGTTACACAACTAATTTTCCAGCTAAGTGAAGTTCAATTGGCAATCTGCGGCCTAGACATCGTATGTACTGCCCTCAGCTGCAGACATTGACTGCCTTCTTGGCAACTTAAGGCAGAAATTGACTGCCTTTTTGGCAACTTAGGGCAGAGATTGACTGCCTTCTTGGCAACTTAGGGCAGAGATTGACTGCCTTCTTGGAAACTTAGGGCAGAGATTGACTGCCTTCTTGGAAACTTAGGGCAGAGATTGACTGCCTTCTTGGCAACTTAGGGCAGAGATTGACTGCCTTCTTGGCAACTTAGGGCAGAGATCGACTGCCTTCTTGGAAACTTAGGGCAGAGATTGACTGCCTTCTTGGCAACTTAGGGCAGAGATTGACTGCCTTCTTGGCAACTTAGGGCAGAGATTGACTGCCTTCTTGGCAACTTAGGGCAGAGATTGACTGCCTTATTGGCAACTTAGGGCTGAGATTGCCTGCCTTCTTGGCAACTTAGGGCAGAGATTGACTGCCTTCTTGGCAACTTAGGGCAGAGATTGACTGCCTTCTTGGCAACTTAGGGCAGAGATTGCCTGCCTTCTTGGCAACTTAGGGCAGAGATTGACTGCCTTCTTGGCAACTTAGGGCAGAGATTGACTGCCTTCTTGGCAACGTAGGACAGAGATTGACTGCTTTCTTGGCAACTTAGGGCAGAGATTGACTGCCTTAACCCTTTCACTCCGAGGTATAAATGATAAGATGAATCTACTGATACAAATGTGTGTAACCCGGAAAGAGAGAGTTAAAACTTTAAAAAAAAGTAGGAAAATAAATTTTGCAATATAAAATTTCGTGCACGGACAATTTATCTACGAAATGTTTTTTATGTATATATCTTATATATTATTTCTGTAATATAAAAGAAAACACCCTTTATTGATGGTAATTAGAAATTCTTCATCTTTTCTCTTATTCGTATTGCAATCTTCATCTCCTGCTCCTGCTGGCCGGCAACAGTAAATAATAAAACTGAATACTTTTTTACCAGGCACACCCCGCTCTTCTTGTAAAATCTGTAATAATTGCGAGTTATGTCTCGAAATTATTACAGTAAATAAATATGGAAGACAGAGACATTTTTTTGTGTCTATCTCACAGTAAGTACAATAAATTAATCATCAATGGTATTATTTAGATTTGGTTATAAGATGAAATTATGAAACAATGAAACAATTTATTCAAGAAAACATAAGAAATGTGTAGCAAAATAATATTTTATTTATGTAATCAAGGCCCAAGAAGCTCAAAAAGGCTTTCAGGGCAACCTATATAAGATATTTAAGAAATTCAAGTGCAATTGTTAAGGCAAAAAATTGAAAAAAATCTAGAATCACTAATAAAAATGACGGTAGAGTAACAGACATCGATACTAAGCTTCAATATTGTGAAAACAAAATGAACAAAAAATACAAATAAGACAGTAATCCGGGTATTACAATGCTAAGAGCAACCAGTTCACGAGAATAAATCCACAAATTACCTCCTAATAGGCATCAATCATATGGTTCGAAATTAAGTTTTTTATAACAGAATTTTTTTGACAGTGACTACATAAAATACATACACGATACATGTATGTATATAATATACTAAAAACAAGTGACTGATAATTAAAACGGATATAAAAGAGTTAGCTAGATATTGGTACTTTTAATTAAAAAACGTTCGTGTTATTGGATTGTTTTATATTTTCGAACTCATAATAAAACCATATATAATAATTCTTATTTACCTCTATTGTAATTATTTTCTTTTCTTTCTTACGTGTCCACACATTCATTTTTGTTAGTACCTGTTATTACAATTCCATATTTTAGATACTCATAACTCATTAATTAATAAAAAATATTAAACGAGGTAAATAACGTAATAAAAGATTCAAGCAACCTATTTATTATATCTAATTTCATAACTGTAATCGATAGATAAACATTCTTTATTTGTTCATATGAAATGCTTCGGCTCAAGTCGCTATAATAATATTATATATTTACACCTGGCTATTAATGTAACAGTGAAAAATAGTATGAAATATATTCCTATATATACTTCTCATAGCAATGTTTTTTAATTGAATAACTACAATATTATGATTATTATACAGATTTCACACTGATAAAACGTAATTTGTAACTTCATTTGTAAATTAATATAATGTAATTTATTAAATGAAATATATTTTTCCACTATAAAAAAACAGCATGAATTTTGTATGTTAAAAAATAAAATAAATTATATTCGTGGATATACTATCTATAAATAGAATAACATGTATACAATAATAAAGCACAGTTTCCAAAGAGTAGTTTCATGTTGTATCCCTAAACTATAAAATAAATCTAGGGAGAGAGTTATGGTGGGACTAAAGAAGATTTGGAGGGGAAGGCCCACCATAAAGTTCACTGAGAATTATGGTGGGACTATAGAAGATTAGGAGGGGAAGGCCCACCATGACGTTCACTGAGAGTTATAGTGGGACTATAGAAGATTAGGAGGGGAAGGCCCACCATGACGTTCACTGAGAGTTATAGTGGGACTATAGAAGATTAGGAGGGAAAGGCCCACCATAACGTTCACTGAGAGTTATGGTGGGACTATAGAAGATTAGGAGGGGAAGGCGCACCAAAACGTTCACTGAGAGTTATGGTGGGACTATAGAAGATTAGGAGGGAAAGGCCCACCATAACGTTCACTGAGAGTTATAGTGGGACTATAGAAGATTAGGAGGGGAAGGCCCACCATAACGTTCACTGTCTAAATAGATAGCCATACAAAGCATTTTCAAACAAAGGATGTAAGTCCATACAATGCAAGTACAACACCGAGCAACACGTTGCTTTATAGGTTTTTTTAAAGACGACTTTTCCCCATTAAAAAAAATTGGGTTAGAAGTCTAATTCCTGAAGGTGTTCCATGCTCCATATTATTTATTCCAGGGTACGAGTCCTCGTATATTTTGCAACATAACAATAATAATTTAATTTTAAAACTCATAGCTTATTAAAAACTATTATTGGTGAAACGATTGGTCCGTGTCCAGTGGCCTGCTGCTAGAATTTTGTTGCATTTTGGGAGCGATCGGGTCAAAGGTCAAAGATAAAGGTCAAGGCCATTTATAACTCATTGACTCAAAAAGTATTCAACTAAATTATCTGAAATTTGATGGGACGATTGGACAATGTCCGGGAACCATCTGGTAGAATTTTGGGAGCGATTAAGTCAAAGGTCAAGGTCATTTATAACTCAATAACTCGAAAAGTATTGAACCAAATTGCATGAAACTTGTGGGACGATTGGTTATTATCCAGTAAGCAGTTTCTTAAATTTTGGGAGAGAACTGGTCAAAGCGGAGGCGAAGGTATGCACTTTACCGAGTGCACATAATCTAGTTAAACAATATATTTAATGTATTATTATAATATGTAATTTTTTTATTATTATATATGCTATACGTGTTTATCTCTCAGAATTTGAATTGCCAATTCTCAGTTCAAGTTGCTACCAAAGAACATGGAATATTTAATTAGGTACTACGGGTTATATTTACAAGTTGTCTAAGGAAATAATAATTACGATGTGCTGTTATTGTCCAACGTAAATGAGATTTGAAAATTCTTAACAATTACAGAAACAGATTATAAAATAACTGGTATGAATGCCGAAATTTCGATTTTATTTTGATATTGAATTAGAGTAGAAATACAGAAACTTGTATATGATATTTATATATGGATGATAAACTGTGATAAACATCATCACAGTGACTCTTTTCTCTTATAGTACATCATCACAGTGACTCTTTTCTCTAATAGTACATCATCACAGTGACTCTTTTCTCTGATAGTACATCATCACAGTGACTCTTTTCTCTGATAGTACATCATCACAGTGACTCTTTTCTCTGATAGTACATCATCACAGTGACTCTTTTCTCTGATAGTACATCATCACAGTGACTCTTTTCTCTGATAGTACATCATCACAGTGACTCTTTTCTCTGATAGTACATCATTACAGTGACTCTTTTCTCTGATAGTACATCATCACAGTGACTCTTTTCTCTGATAGTACATCATCACAGTGACTCTTTTCTCTGATAGTACATCATCACAGTGACTCTTTTCTCTGATAGTACATCATCACAGTGACTCTTTTATCTGTTAGTAAATCATCACAGTGACTCTTTTCTCTGATAGTACATCATCACAGTGACTCTTTTCTCTGATAGTACATCATCACAGTGACTCTTTTATCTGATAGTAAATCATCACATTGACTCTTTTCTCTGATAGTACATCATCACAGTGACTCTTTTCTCTGATAGTACATCATCACAGTGACTCTTTTCTCTGATAGTACATCATCACAGTGACTCTTTTCTCTGACAGTACATGATCACAGTGACTCTTTTCTCTGATAGTACATCATCACAGTGACTCTTTTCTCTGATAGTACATCATCACAGTGACTCTTTTCTCTGACAGTACATCATCACAGTGACTCTTTTCTCTGATAGTACATCATCACAGTGACTCTTTTCTCTGATAGTACATCATCACAGTGACTCTTTTCTCTGATAGTACATCATCACAGTGACTCTTTTCTCTGATAGTACATCATCACAGTGACTCTTTTCTCTGATAGTACATCATCACAGTGACTCTTTTCTCTG
>CANNZV010006796.1:0-15094 GCA_947561585.1 Caprella mutica | reverse complement strand
TCTCATTAATAGGCAGTAGTCATTTCTCATTAATAGGCAGTAGTCATTTCTCATTAATAGGCAGTAGTCATTTTTCATTAATAGGCAGTAGTCATTTCTCATTAATAGGCAGTAGTCATTTCTCATTAATAGGCATTAGTCAATTCTCATTAATAGGCAGTAGTCATTTCTAATTAATAGGCAGTAGTCATTTCTCATTAATAGGCAGTAGTCATTTCTCATTAATAGGCAGTAGTCATTTCTCATTAATAGGCAGTAGTCATTTCTCATCTATAGGCAGTAGTTATTTCTCATTAATAGGCAGTAGTCATTTCTCATTAATAGACAGTAGTCATTTCTCATTAATAGGCAGTAGTCATTTCTCATTAATAGGCAGTAGTCATTTCTCATTAATAGGCAGTAGTCATTTCTCATTAATATGCAGTAGTCATTTCTCATTAATAGGCAGCAGTCATTTCTCATCAATAGGCAGTAGTCATTTCTCATTAATAGGCAGTAGTCATTTCTCATTAATAGGCAGTAGTCATTTCTCATTAATAGGCAGTAGTCATTTCTCATCAATAGGCAGTAGTTATTTTTCATTAATAGGCAGTAGTCATTTCTCATTAATAGGCAGTAGTCATTTCTCATTGATAGGCAGTAGTCATTTCTCATTAATAGGCAGTAGTCATTTCTCATTAATAGGCAGTAGTCATTTCTCATTGATAGGCAGTAGTCATTTTTCATTAATAGGCAGTATTCATTTCTCATTAATAGGCAGTAGTCATTTCTAATTAATAGGCAGTAGTCATTTCTCATTAATAGGCAGTAGTCATTTCTCATTAATAGGCAGTAGTCATTTCTCATTAATAGGCAGTAGTCATTTCTCATTAATAGGCAGTAGTCATTTCTCATTAATAGGCAGTAGTCATTTCTCATTGATAGGCAGTAGTCATTTTTCATTAATAGGCAGTAGTCATTTCTCATTAATAGGCAGTAGTCATTTCTAATTAATAGGCAGTAGTCATTTCTCATTAATAGGCAGTAGTCATTTCTCATTAATAGGCAGTAGTCATTTCTCATTAATAGGCAGTAGTCATTTCTCATCTATAGGCAGTAATTATTTCTCATTGATAGGCAGTAGTCATTTCTCATTAATAGACAGTAGTCATTTCTCATTAATAGGCAGTAGTCATTTCTCATTAATAGGCAGTAGTCATTTCTCATTAATAGGCAGTAGTCATTTCTCATTAATATGCAGTAGTCATTTCTCATTAATAGGCAGCAGTCATTTCTCATCAATAGGCAGTAGTCATTTCTCATTAATTGGCAGTAGTCATTTCTCATTAATAGGCAGTTGTTATTTCTCATTAATAGGCAGTAGTCATTTCTCATAAATAGGCAGTAGTCATTTCTCATTAATAGGCAGTAGTCATTTCTCATCAATAGGCAGTAGTCATTTCTCATTAATAGGCAGTAGTGGTGAGGCCTTTGGTTAAAGTTATGTCTTACTAATTAAAGGCAGCACCTCTGTTATTCGTGCTGCTTGTTTATTCTATATTTTCCCTCTCTACCTAATCTCCCTGTCTTGTAGACTCTTCCACTTCTTCCACATTCGAGCAAATACTTTTTTGAGGAATTGTTTTTCGAACAATTGTATTTCGAGCAATTATTGTGTTACGAGCAATTGTCTTCCGAGCAATTGTATTTCGAGCAATTGTATTTCGAGCAATTGTTCATTCGAGCAATTGCATTTCAAGCAATTGTCTTTCGAGCAATTGTATTTCGAGCAATTATTGTGATTTGAGCAATTATTGTGATTCGAGCAATTGTCTTTCGAGCAATTGTATTTCGAGCAATTATTGTGTTTCGAGCAATTGTCTTTCGAGCAATTGTATTTCGAGCAATTGTATTTCGAGCAATTGTTTTTCGAGCAATTGTATTTCGAGCAATTGTATTTCGAGCAATTGTGTTTCGAGCAATTGTATTTCGAGCAATTGTATTTCGAGCAATTGTTTTTCGAGCAATTGTATTTCGAGCAATTGTATTTCGAGCAATTGTATTTCGAGCAATTGTATTTCGAGCAATTGTCTTTCGAGCAATTATTGTCTTTCGAGCAATTGTCTTTCGATCAATTGTATTTCGAGTAATTGTATTTCGAGCAATTGTATTTCGAGCAATTGTATTTCGAGTAATTGTATTTCGAGCAATTGTATTTCGATCAATTGTCTTTCGAGCAATTGTCTTTCGAGCAATTCTATTTCGAGCAATTGCATTTCGAGCAATTGTCTTTCGAGCAATTATTGTGTTTCGAGCAATTGTCTTTCGAGCAATTGTATTTCGAGTAATTGTATTTCGAGCAATTGTATTTCGAGCAATTGTATTTCGAGCAATTGTATTTCGAGTAATTGTATTTCGAGCAATTGTATTTCGAGCAATTGTCTTCCGAGCAATTGTCTTCCGAGCAATTGTATTTCGAGCAATTGTATTTCGAGCAATTGTATTTTGAGCAATTGTATTTCGAGTAATTGTATTTCGAGCAATTGTATTTCGAGTTATTGTATTTCGAGCAATTGTATTTCGAGCAATTGTCTTCCGAGCAATTGTATTTCGAGCAATTGTCTTTCGAGCAATTGTATTTCGAGCAATTGTATTTCAAGCAATTGTTCATTCGAGCAATTGTCTTTCGAGCAACTGTATTTCGAGCAATTATTGTGTTGCGAGCAATTGTCTTCCGAGCAATTGTATTTCGAGCAATTGTATTTCGAGCAATTGTTCATTCGAGCAATTGCATTTCAAGCAATTGTCTTTCGAGCAATTGTATTTCGAGCAATTATTGTGTTTCGAGCAATTGTATTTCGAGCAATTATTGTGTTCCGAGCAATTGTCTTTCGAGCAATTGTATTTCGAGCAATTGTTCATTCGAGCAATTGTCTTTCGAGCAATTGTATTTCGAGCAATTATTGTGTTGCGAGCAATTGTCTTCCGAGCAATTGTATTTCGAGCAATTGTATTTCGAGCAATTATTGTGTTTCGAGCAATTGTCTTTCGAGCAATTGTATTTCGAGCAATTATTGTGTTATGAGCAATTGTCTTTCGAGCAATTGTCTTTCGAGTAATTGTATTTCGAGCAATTGTATTTCGAGCAATTGTCTCTCGAGCAATTGTATTTCGAGCAATTGTATTTCGAGTAATTGTTTTTCGAGCATTTGTCTTCCGAACAATTTACCGGCTACCATAATAATCAATTGTTTTTGTTAAATAAACGAAAATTATTCATAATATCATTTCTTCATCTCTCAATGCCTACTTTTATTTTCTTTATTTCTAAGCAGTCAGTCCTGAAAACAGATATAGAAATGAAGTTAAATAATTCTTAATCTATATATTATTTAAGTCAGTCTCCCATTCAAAGTTTTCTATCTTAACTGCAATTTTCTATGAGATTTTCTTGTTATACTACGTTATACTATAGACACTGCAGAGACGATGGAGTTTTTTGGTGTATGTGACGTCACGAGAGTAACAGTTCAAGATGGGTGACCGATAACTCGCCGCTGGACAACTCTCCGCGGATAATTCATCGTGAGGACAACTCGCCACTAGGGCAATTTGCCACTAGGACAATTCGGCGCTAGGATAATTCGCCGCCAAAGTAACTCAGCGCCCTATGTTTTACCGCGTTTCATGTTTGATCTATGTTTTACCACCATATACACCATTTATATATAAAAAATGATATAAAAATAAATAGAATATTGTTAATTAATTATCAACTCTTCTCAGCCTTTTTTGGTAATGTTTTCTTTTCCATTTATAAAGTTAAATAAAAGGTTTTTTAATAAACATATAATCTAAATTACTATAAACATAGCGTGTGTTGTAAATTAAACATAATAGTTTCTTCGTTCGATTTGAGAGTATTTTGCTAAGACTAATTTGTTATTGGAAAGAAAACAATTCTAGGTGTCTTCTTAATACGTTTAATGACTTTATAGATTAAAACTAGTAAATCAGTGCAAATAAAATGTTCTTTAACTACAAGGTCTTAAATTTTTGTGTTGGGTACTGTCACCTCTTCATTTTCCTCTTTTATTAGTGAGTGCAGTCACCAGTGCTTTTTTCCCTTTTCATCTCATACCTTTGTAAGTGACTGCATTCACGGAGTAGCTTTTCTGCATCCATGAGCATTGTCACGGACTAGTGGTAGGTGATTTTGTTCAAGGACTTCTTTTTCCAGTCCCTTGTATTTAATTTCCTTTTGACGTCAACGACAAAGCCCTACGTTTCGAAGCCGACGTTAAACACTACTAAATTTAAATCAATAGCTGTGATATTTTTGCAGCTTGAAATATTCTAACAGAGAAAATATAACAACAAAAAATTTCATTCAGTTCAATTTATTAGTTTCCTTGTCAAAATTAATAATATTTTTAAAAAATATGTAAAACATGTAAATGACGGTAAAACATGAATCATGCGGCGAATTTTCCGCACTGCAAATGTTTCCGAGGCGAGTTGTCCTATAGAACTTTCAAGTTGTCCTATAGAACTTTCAAGTTGGTATTGTATCTAATTCAGATCTTTTTAATGAGTGAACGTTCACTTCATTGTCCATTTTCTGATCATTGTGCAAGGCCGTTTTTCACGACCCATTAATTAAGTCGTCATTCAATTCACAAAATAAATAAAAATTTATGAAAATTTAACTGTGTATAGTTGTTAAAAATATAGGAATTTGAAGTTGTGTACTCTTTTTTGTAGGTCACCCTGTACCATATCATTCCATAAGTTCTATATCATTTTTTCAATAATAGCAAGTGTTGAACATGTTCTCCCACTCTATCAGGTTCTTCAGTCTGTTTCTTCAAAGATGTTCTTTAACTTTTGCTGAAGCGGAGGAACTCCTGAAAAAAATATTCGATTCCGGATTTTTTTTTGGAAATGGGTTTTCGAAAATATGTTCGAAAGATGTGGTTTTCTACGGTAACTGGGTTACTTCTTAGTTATCGGACACTTGGTGAGGCTCTCACTACTCGGAACTGAGAGTTCATATAGGCCACAAGTCAAGTACAAATTATATAAAATCACATTTCTCCCACTTTTCGAGTACTGTAATTATTCGGTAATATAGTGCGCGTGGAAAAATTCCCCTGGTGGATTAAGTCCCCCGTGGATAAATTATGGGGGGAAATATCCCCCAGAAATACTTAGTTGGATAGTGACAAACTGTATACTTTTCTGATATAAAAAAAATCTTTAGAATTAACCGCAAATATCAGTTCCGGGAGATTTTTTTAGGGGAGGATTTTTCATAGACCCGTGTGTTAATTGAGTTGCTACCTTAAATACTTCGAAATTTCAGAGGGAAACATAACTATGGCGACGTCCGTGAAAGAAGTCACGAGGGTGACACCTTACTGTGCTATCACCTCCATCTGACGGGAAAAGGGGACCAACAATTTCTAGTGTGATGACGTCATGAAGAGCCTTTAACCAGTCACTGCCTGGTGTGTCATATTTGATGCAATTTTAAAAGTATAATTAGAAGCCAGAAAATGTAATTTGACAATATATATGAGAGATTTTTGACTGAAAGTGTTCAAAGAGTCTGAATGCCACCACCTTTGATTAGAGCGTTCATTAACTATTATTAAGAGATCTACTGAATCTAAATAGAAAATTAAGGAGACACCAGTATTTAGAAGGAAAATAATCACTCCTATACTATATTTGCTGTTTCAGGAGAAGTCTTCTCAAATTAGTTCATAAATAAAATAAAATAATTTAAATTATAAATAGACCTTTTAATTACTAATGATTTGAACTGTAGTAATACTTTGAGAACAAATTCCTACATTTTGGTCACGAGTTAAACATTTGGTCAAGAGTTAAACATTTTGGTCAAGAGTTAAACATTTGGTCAAGAGTTAAACATTTTGGTCAAGAGTTAAACATTTTGGTCAAGAGTTAAACATTTTGGTCAAGAGTTAAACATTTTGGTCAAGAGTTAAACATTTTGGTCAAGAGTTAAACATTTTGGTCAAGAGTTAAACATTTTGGTCAAGAGTTAAACATTTTGGTCAAGAGTTAAACATTTTGGTCAAGAGTTAAACATTTTGGTCAAGAGTTAAACATTTTGGTCAAGAGTTAAACATTTTGGTCAAGAGTTAAACATTTTGGTCAAGAGTTAAACATTTTGGTCAAGAGTTAAACATTTTGGTCAAGAGTTAAACATTTTGGTCAAGAGTTAAACATTTTGGTCAAGAGTTAAACATTTTGGTCAAGAGTTAAACATTTTGGTCAAGAGTTAAACATTGTGGTCACGAATCTCCACTAATTATTATTCATAAATTATTGAATATATTTTTTATCAACGATAATATACGTATTTTAATATATTTATTTTTATTTCCTCCTTATGCTAATAGCAATATGAATAAATATTTAAAAATATGAAATAGTACAAGGTTGATGTTGTACAAGGTTGATGTAGTACAAGGTTGATGTAGTACAAGGTTGATGTAGTACAAGGTTGATGTAGTACAAGGTTGATGTTGTACAAGGTTGATGTAGTACAAGGTTGATGTTGTACAAGGTTGATGTAGTACAAGGTTGATGTAGTACAAGGTTGATGTAGTACAAGGTTGATGTAGTACAAGGTTGATGTAGTACAAGGTTGATGTAGTACAAGGTTGATGTAGTACAAGGTTGATGTTGTACAAGGTTGATGTTGTACAAGGTTGATGTAGTACAAGGTTGATGTAGTACAAGGTTGATGTAGTACAAGGTTGATGTAGTACAAGGTTGATGTAGTACAAGGTTGATGTAGTACAAGGTTGATGTAGTACAAGGTTGATGTAGTACAAGGTTGATGTAGTACAAGGTTGATGTAGTACAAGGTTGATGTAGTACAAGGTTGATGTTGTACAAGGTTGATGTTGTACAAGGTTGATGTAGTACAAGGTTGATGTAGTACAAGGTTGATGTTGTACAAGGTTGATGTAGTACAAGGTTGATGTTGTACAAGGTTGATGTAGTACAAGGTTGATGTAGTACAAGGTTGATGTAGTACAAGGTTGATGTAGTACAAGGTTGATGTAGTACAAGGTTGATGTAGTACAAGGTTGATGTTGTACAAGGTTGATGTTGTACAAGGTTGATGTAGTACAAGGTTGATGTAGTACAAGGTTGATGTAGTACAAGGTTGATGTAGTACAAGGTTGATGTAGTACAAGGTTGATGTAGTACAAGGTTGATGTAGTACAAGGTTGATGTAGTACAAGGTTGATGTAGTACAAGGTTGATGTAGTACAAGGTTGATGTAGTACAAGGTTGATGTAGTACAAGGTTGATGTAGTACAAGGTTGATGTAGTACAAGGTTGATGTAGTACAAGGTTGATGTAGTACAAGGTTGATGTAGTACAAGGTTGATGTAGTACAAGGTTGATGTAGTACAAGGTTGATGTAGTACAAGGTTGATGTAGTACAAGGTTGGTGTAGTACAAGGTTGATGTTGTACAAGGTTGATGTTGTACAAGGTTGATGTAGTACAAGGTTGATGTAGTACAAGGTTGATGTAGTACAAGGTTGATGTAGTACAAGGTTGATGTAGTACAAGGTTGATGTAGTACAAGGTTGATGTAGTACAAGGTTGATGTAGTACAAGGTTGATGTAGTACAAGGTTGATGTTGTACAAGGTTGATGTAGTACAAGGTTGATGTAGTACAAGGTTGATGTAGTACAAGGTTGATGTAGTACAAGGTTGATGTAGTACAAGGTTGATGTAGTACAAGGTTGATGTTGTACAAGGTTGATGTAGTACAAGGTTGATGTAGTACAAGGTTGATGTAGTACAAGGTTGATGTAGTACAAGGTTGATGTAGTACAAGGTTGATGTAGTACAAGGTTGATGTTGTACAAGGTTGATGTAGTACAAGGTTGATGTAGTACAAGGTTGATGTAGTGCAAGGTTGATGTAGTACAAGGTTGATGTAGTACAAGGTTGATGTAGTACAAGGTTGATGTAGTACAAGGTTGATGTAGTACAAGGTTGATGTAGTACAAGGTTGATGTAGTACAAGGTTGATGTAGTACAAGGTTGATGTAGTACAAGGTTGATGTAGTACAAGGTTGATGTAGTACAAGGTTGATGTAGTACAAGGTTGGTGTAGTACAAGGTTGATGTTGTACAAGGTTGATGTTGTACAAGGTTGATGTAGTACAAGGTTGATGTAGTACAAGGTTGATGTAGTACAAGGTTGATGTAGTACAAGGTTGATGTAGTACAAGGTTGATGTAGTACAAGGTTGATGTAGTACAAGGTTGATGTAGTACAAGGTTGATGTTGTACAAGGTTGATGTAGTACAAGGTTGATGTAGTACAAGGTTGATGTAGTACAAGGTTGATGTAGTACAAGGTTGATGTAGTACAAGGTTGATGTAGTACAAGGTTGATGTAGTACAAGGTTGATGTAGTACAAGGTTGATGTAGTACAAGGTTGGTGTAGTACAAGGTTGATGTTGTACAAGGTTGATGTTGTACAAGGTTGATGTAGTACAAGGTTGATGTAGTACAAGGTTGATGTAGTACAAGGTTGATGTAGTACAAGGTTGATGTAGTACAAGGTTGATGTAGTACAAGGTTGATGTAGTACAAGGTTGATGTAGTACAAGGTTGATGTTGTACAAGGTTGATGTAGTACAAGGTTGATGTAGTACAAGGTTGATGTAGTACAAGGTTGATGTAGTACAAGGTTGATGTAGTACAAGGTTGATGTTGTACAAGGTTGATGTAGTACAAGGTTGATGTAGTACAAGGTTGATGTAGTACAAGGTTGATGTAGTACAAGGTTGATGTAGTACAAGGTTGATGTAGTACAAGGTTGATGTTGTACAAGGTTGATGTAGTACAAGGTTGATGTAGTACAAGGTTGATGTAGTGCAAGGTTGATGTAGTACAAGGTTGATGTAGTACAAGGTTGATGTAGTACAAGGTTGATGTAGTACAAGGTTGATGTAGTACAAGGTTGATGTAGTACAAGGTTGATGTAGTACAAGGTTGATGTAGTACAAGGTTGATGTAGTACAAGGTTGATGTAGTACAAGGTTGATGTAGTACAAGGTTGATGTAGTACAAGGTTGGTGTAGTACAAGGTTGATGTTGTACAAGGTTGATGTTGTACAAGGTTGATGTAGTACAAGGTTGATGTAGTACAAGGTTGATGTAGTACAAGGTTGATGTAGTACAAGGTTGATGTAGTACAAGGTTGATGTAGTACAAGGTTGATGTAGTACAAGGTTGATGTAGTACAAGGTTGATGTTGTACAAGGTTGATGTAGTACAAGGTTGATGTAGTACAAGGTTGATGTAGTACAAGGTTGATGTAGTACAAGGTTGATGTAGTACAAGGTTGATGTTGTACAAGGTTGATGTAGTACAAGGTTGATGTAGTACAAGGTTGATGTAGTACAAGGTTGATGTAGTACAAGGTTGATGTAGTACAAGGTTGATGTAGTACAAGGTTGATGTTGTACAAGGTTGATAGAGTACAAGGTTGATGTAGTACAAGGTTGATGTAGTGCAAGGTTGATGTAGTACAAGGTTGATGTAGTACAAGGTTGATGTAGTGCAAGGTTGATGTAGTACAAGGTTGATGTAGTACAAGGTTGATGTAGTACAAGGTTGATGTAGTACAAGGTTGATGTAGTACAAGGTTGATGTAGAACAAGGTTGATGTAGTACAAGGTTGATGTAGTACTCAACCACTTCATCACCCTGTGGGTGCGATAGAAACATTGATTCCGTGTTTGGAGTCTTGAACAGACGTTTACTTCTCACTTCTGCCTTAATATTAAAGTAAAAGCTATGTATCCCAGTGACTGAAAGATTTACTGAATGAATTCTTAAATTCTGCCGTGGTTGACATCTTCTGGAGATCTGGTATACTTTATTATACAATAGGCCAATGTACTGTCTGGCTGTCTGTCAGCATTCGAAGTATAAACAAAAAATATCACTTCAAAATCAAATTGAATCCCACCGCTTGCCACCAAATTTGTTAAGTACCACGCCAAGTCAGATTTTATGAGATTGTATATGAACTATTTTTCAGAACTTGCTGTTTATTCAGTTACTTCAATAATTTTAGTAGCTTATATAACTATTGCCTTTCAATTACACAGGAAATGCAAAATAGTAATTAAGAGGTTACTATTTATTGGTACTAATATAAATAAACACAGTTTAGCAAATACGGCTTTACATCGGAAAATGGGAAGAAGCTGAAGAACACCTTAACAGTGATGTTTCCATAGAGAAAGTGTAGCCAGTTCTAGCCAGAAAAGAAGTTTTAAGACAAGGCACGACAAAGTATTAGGCCCAATTCAGTATTAGGCCCAATTCAGTATTAGGCCCAATTCAGTATTAGGCCCAATTCAGTATTAGGCCCAATTCAGTATTAGGCCCAATTCAGTATTAGGCCCAATTCATAGTACAAACAGCACATTAGATAACTAGGCCTATATATTGGATATAACAAGTATATGAATATAGAATTTTTGTTTTTTGGAGTATATGAGACAACATATAAGAAATTATCAACATTCCAAACTTTTGTGAATATATCGTTATTTCAAATGTTTCTGTAGAAATGCAGTTATGAATTATAGTTCATAACAATTAATTTGTAGTCATTTCTCATTAATAGGCAGTAGTCATTTCCCATCAATAGGCAGTAGTCATTTCTCATCAATAGGCAGTAGTCATTTCTCATCAATAGGCAGTAGTCATTTCTCATCAATAGGCAGTAGTCATTTCTCATCAATAGGCAGTAGTCATTTCTCATTAATAGGCAGTAGTCATTTCTCATTAATAGGCAGTAGTCATTTCTCATTAATAGGCAGTA
Organism: Caprella mutica; assembly: GCA_947561585.1. Taxonomy (NCBI): domain Eukaryota; kingdom Metazoa; phylum Arthropoda; class Malacostraca; order Amphipoda; family Caprellidae; genus Caprella; species Caprella mutica. The sequence goes on along the minus strand of CANNZV010006796.1, from coordinate 4,206 downwards.
GTCATTTCTCATTAATAGGCAGCAGTCATTTCTCATTAATAGGCAGTCATGAAATCTCTCTAATATCTTCTACAGTTCCCAAATCTGCCAAGTTTTCATTGTGGCCATCTTAAGATCACAAAAATCAGATCCAGAGGCTAAAATCCTGGTCCCAATTATCGAGCTTCAAACACGAAGGTTCTCTATGGAAGTTTGCCATTCAAACGAAGAGTAACTGATCAAGTTTTAATTAAATGAACTGAATTAATATTCAGATTCAATTCAATGCCGGGAAATTAAACTGTGCCTTTCTGGGTGGAAAAATATTCCATAAACTTGGAATATATGTATAGTAAATTAGCAATTTAATTATGAATTTTGTATATTTGATGCAATGGTGAGATGGTATTCGTTATTTTGTAATTGATAGTATAGTTGAAAACTGAAGTGTAATTTAAAAGAAGTGTAAAATTTATTCAAACAGTTATTTAATTATTGACGAAAGTTCCAATTGCTTCAATTCGTTTCATGAATCTGATTTTATAATAAAAAATCCATTATTAGTTATTATATTAATCATTTAAGAATAATACACATTACATAAGTATTCGCTGCAGTTTAAGTTTGATATATTTTAATTACATGTTTGGATTTTGTCCTCAAGGTAGTTTACTTGGTCCCGTACTTTTTGTCTTGTACACTAAACCTATTTGCCATCCAACCTATTAAGTACAATGTCATTTTTAAGTACAAACAGATAGGGAATATTAACCTATATTAAATGAACAGTTTGATCGTTTTCGTTATTATGTCTATTTCATGAAGTGTCTAGAGCTGTGAGTAAGACTAATTATTATGCTGAGAATTTGTCTGAAACTATTTCGTTACAAGTTTTCACAGAGAAAAGAATACGAGTCAAATTGACTCAAAATTTGAGTTTTCTGTTTCTTGAAACTTTTTTGAAAAGTTCTTAAAAGATTATCGGAGCGATTCTTAAATGCCTCAAATGATTGGAACGTTCATACTATATTTTTTTGAACGTTCTTTAAATACTCCTTCGAAGCGTCCTAAAATGATCTTTCGAAAGGTTCCTCAAGTGAACATTTGAAAGTTTTTAAATGCTACTTCAGATCATTCCTTAAACGCTTCATTCAATCATTCCATGAATATTTGTAAATAGGATAATTTACAGAAAGCTCCTACGCAACATCCCCCAGAATGTTCCACAGGAATACTATCTGAATAATTCCAACTCTCCAGGAAATATAGAGTGCTACATTGTACACCATATTGATTTGAAAGTATCTATCGCCTATTTACTCCTCGAATTCAGAGGGTGTTACAGTTCTCTAAAAGTTGGAAAAGTACGCAGAGTATTTCGTACCGAGACTTGAATTTCAATGGTAAGTTCAGATGTCAATTTATGAATGTCAATACCAGTTCTTTACCTTCTGCAGCTTTTAATGTTTGTTAAAAGCCACAGATTGAAGAAGTTTTGAAATCCAGTTAGTTAGTGTCCTGCGAAGGAAATAGGTAACAAAATATGATGATCTTGTAAATCTATACTAAGAGCCCCGTCTGTCCGTCTGTCCGTCTGTCTGTGTGTCACAAAATGTGTCTAACAGTCATTCTATCAACAGCGCCTCATAAAGATGGTGTAAATAAAAGAAAAATCAAAGAAACAGTAATAGAAAAGGAAAACTAATAATTTTCTGCAGTATCATTGATACGGGGGGTCACACGAAAATTATTAATTGAAAGTTTTGTCCATAAAGAGTAAAAAATATATTTTTTGATAAATTTAAAATATTGTATATATATATATGTATAAGTGCATTTGAATGTAATCTTAAACCCATTATATTAATTGTACTCTCACTGAACAACAGGTACTGTAGTAGTATAATATAACAAATAACAATAATCTGATGGTGCATCATCACGATATACTATCAGAAAAAAAAGAGTTACTAGGATGTACTATCAGAGAAAGAGTCACTGTACTATCAGAGAAAAGAGTCACTGTGATGATGTACTATCAGAGAAAAGAGTCACTGTGATGATGTACTATCAGAGAAAAGAGTCACTGTGATGATGTACTATCAGAGAAAGAGTCACTGTGATGATGTACTATCAGAGGAAAGAGTCACTGTGATGATGTACTATCAGAGAAAAGAGTCACTGTGATGATGTACTATCAGAGGAAAGAGTCACTGTGATGATGTACTATCAGAGAAAAGAGTCACTGTGATGATGTACTATCAGAGAAAAGAGTCACTTTGATGATGTACTATCAGAGGAAAGAGTCACTGTGATGATGTACTATCAGAGAAAAGAGTCACTGTGATGATGTACTATCAGAGAAAAGAGTCACTTTGATGATGTACTATCAGAGGAAAGAGTCACTGTGATGATGTACTATCAGAGAAAAGAGTCACTGTGATGATGTACTATCAGAGAAAAGAGTCACTGTGATGATGTACTATCAGAGGAAAGAGTCACTGTGATGATGTACTATCAGAGAAAAGAGTCACTGTGATGATGTACTATCAGAGAAAAGAGTCACTTTGATGATGTACTATCAGAGGAAAGAGTCACTGTGATGATGTACTATCAGAGAAAAGAGTCACTGTGATGATGTACTATCAGAGAAAAGAGTCACTGTGATGATGTACTATCAGAGGAAAGAGTCACTGTGATGATGTACTATCAGAGAAAAGAGTCACTGTGATGATGTACTATCAGAGAAAAGAGTCACTGTGATGATGTACTATCAGAGGAAAGAGTCACTGTGATGATGTACTATCAGAGGAAAGAGTCACTGTGATGATGTACTATCAGAGAAAAGAGTCACTGTGATGATGTACTATCAGAGAAAAGAGTCACTTTGATGATGTACTATCAGAGGAAAGAGTCACTGTGATGATGTACTATCAGAGAAAAGAGTCACTGTGATGATGTACTATCAGAGAAAAGAGTCACTGTGATGATGTACTATCAGAGGAAAGAGTCACTGTGATGATGTACTATCAGAGAAAAGAGTCACTGTGATGATGTACTATCAGAGGAAAGAGTCACTGTGATGATGTACTATCAGAGAAAAGAGTCACTGTGATGATGTACTATCAGAGAAAAGAGTCACTGTGATGATGTACTATCAGAGGAAAGAGTCACTGTGATGATGTACTATCAGAGAAAAGAGTCACTGTGATGATGTACTATCAGAGAAAAGAGTCACTTTGATGATGTACTATCAGAGGAAAGAGTCACTGTGATGATGTACTATCAGAGAAAAGAGTCACTGTGATGATGTACTATCAGAGAAAAGAGTCACTGTGATGATGTACTATCAGAGGAAAGAGTCACTGTGATGATGTACTATCAGAGAAAAGAGTCACTGTGATGATGTACTATCAGAGAAAAGAGTCACTGTGATGATGTACTATCAGAGGAAAGAGTCACTGTGATGATGTACTATCAGAGAAAGAGTCACTGTGATGATGTACTATCAGAGAAAAGAGTCACTGTGATGATGTACTATCAGAGAAAAGAGTCACTTTGATGATGTACTATCAGAGGAAAGAGTCACTGGATGATGTACTATCAGAGAAAGAGTCACTGTGATGATGTACTATCAGAGAAAAGAGTCACTGTGATGATGTACTATCAGAGAAAAGAGTCACTTTGATGATGTACTATCAGAGGAAAGAGTCACTGTGATGATGTACTATCAGAGGAAAGAGTCACTGTGATGATGTACTATCAGAGAAAAGAGTCACTGTGATGATGTACTATCAGAAAAAAAGAGTTACTAGGATGATGTACTATCAGAGAAAAGAGTCACTGTGATGATGTACTATCAGAGAAAGAGTCACTGTGATGATGTACTATCAGAGAAAAGAGTCACTGTGATGATGTACTATCAGAGAAAAGAGTCACTGTGATGATGTACTATCAGAGGAAAGAGTCACTGTGATGATGTACTATCAGAGGAAAGAGTCACTGTGATGATGTACTATCAGAGAAAAGAGTCACTGTGATGATGTACTATCAGAGAAAAGAGTCACTTTGATGATGTACTATCAGAGGAAAGAGTCACTGATGATGTACTATCAGAGAAAAGAGTCACTGTGATGATGTACTATCAGAGAAAAGAGTCACTTTGATGATGTACTATCAGAGGAAAGAGTCACTGTGATGATGTACTATCAGAGAAAAGAGTCACTG
>CANNZV010006795.1:0-15136 GCA_947561585.1 Caprella mutica | reverse complement strand
GGCATCAAATGGCCGCCCGCGGGCGCCACGCTAGAGGCGCATGCCCAAAAGGGCAGTGGCAGCTTGGGCAGTGCGCGGCGCAAGGCGCTGTTTGAAAGCTTTGTGGCGTGGCTGTTGATCAAGACCGGCCTCAAGCTCGGCGGGTTTGATGCACGGCGATATCGCCGCGTTGTTGGGCAGAACGCGGATTTTCGCAAGTTCGACGACGGGCTCAAGATGACGCTGGATTGTGATCAACACACGCAGGATCAACTGCGCGCCGTGCTGGAACAGGCCGCAGCCGATGGGGTCATCCGCTATGGGTTGCACCAACAATCCGAAGCGATGATGACGTGCATCGTGCCATCCATCACGACGGATACCCATGTGCACTTTGTCGATGGGGCCGCCGGGGGCTATACGGCGGCCGCGCAGGCGATCAAGGATGAAGGCCCGGCGCGGTCGTCGTAAAAGTCAGCTGCGGCTACGCCTTCAGCCCATGATCGGGCGTCGCAACGGGGCGCAGATTGTGCGGCCCCATGTCAAAGCCATTCTGTCTATCCGTTTTCTGAGCGTCTTTGCCCGGCAATTTCTGAGCGTTGTCTGCTTGGGCAACTTGGGTTGTGGCAAGGCTAAGCATTAAGCCTGCAATAAAGCGGCGTTTCATAATATTTCCTTTGTAAAACGTACTGTTAGAATCAGAAGGTCGTCGAATATCCGTCTATTATAGCACAATTTGCCGATTCATGCGTCAATTTATTGTAATGCGGCTCTATGCCCCTCAAATGGAGCAGGTGTGAGGCCAGTTTTGATCAAATCATTGAAACTGGACTCATCGCCTTGGCCTATGTGGACGTTTATTCTTGGGCTACAACGCGCGCAGATTGCATTAGCTGCACCTAAACAGGTGTCGGCGCTTTGATGGCACGCGGTTGTGATCATCAAAAAATCAAGAAGTTCTGGGCGGAAATGATTGCCGAAAGATAAATAAAACGACATGGTGATGTCGGGCCCAGGCTCGGCCAGCGGTCAACCGCTGAAATCACCTGCCGGCACGAGGGACCGACCATCAAGACCGATTTCCAAAGTCGGCACTTAACCAGCAAGCTGATCCGCCTAAGGGTCAGTTAATGATCAACGGGAGAAAACAATGATCAAAAAGACAACAATGGGTTTCATTGCAGGCGCTGTTGCCGCAATGGGCGCAAGCACAGCAATGGCAGATGGCCATGGCGAGCTGACAGTTGGCTATTTCCTTGAGTGGCCCATGCCATTCCAGTTTGCCAAAGTGAACGGCATGTATGACGAAGCGCTGGGCAAGACTGTAAACTGGGTCAGCTTCGACACAGGCACAGCAATGTCCGCAGCCATGGCTTCTGGCGACGTTCAGATTTCCCTGTCTCAGGGTGTTCCACCTTTCGTTGTGGCAGCTTCCGGCGGTCAGGACATCCAGATCGTAGATGTTGCGGTTTCCTACTCTGAGAACGACAACTGCGTTGTTGCCTCCGGTCTGGAGATCGACAAGGATTCTGCAGGCGAGCTGGCTGGCAAGAAAGTTGCTGTACCACTGGGTACAGCTGCGCACTACGGCTTCCTGAGCCAGATGGGCCACTTTGGTGTGGACGTGTCCGGCATGGACGTTGTTGACATGGCCCCAGCGGAAGGCGCAGCTGCGCTGAGCCAGGGTGCTGTTGATATGGCCTGTGGCTGGGGTGGCGCGCTGCGTCGCATGAAAGAATCCGGCAACATCCTGCTGACCGGTGCCGAGAAAGAAGAGCTGGGCATCCTGGTATTCGACGTCACTTCTGTGCCTGCGTCCTACGCGGCTGAGAACGGCGACGAGCTGGCCAAGTTCCTTAAGGTGACGGCAGATGCCAACGCCATGTGGAATGGTGGTGGCGATGCAGCAGCAAAAATGCTGCCAGTGATCGCCAAAGACGCCGGTATGGATGAAGATGCGACAGCCGAAACACTGGCTGGCTTTGCATTCCCTTCCATCGATGAGCAGCTGGGCGACAAGTGGCTCGGTGGTGGTGCACAGTCCTTCATGGGCGGTGTTGCCAACGTCTTTAAGGAAGCCGGAAGCATCGACAGCGCGCTGGACAGCTATGCTGGCGCTGTGAACGCTGCACCTTTGGCGGCTGCCAAAGACATGTAAGCTAATGGTCATCGGCGCGGGGGAAACCCCTCGCGCCGATGCATTCGACGATTTCGAATTGTAGCAGTCTTGAACTGCGCAAGCTGTCTCCAACACATAATCAGGAAGACGCGGATATGACGGGACTTTCCATTGAAAAACTGTCAATGCGCTTTGATCTGCCCGGCGGCGGATCAGTTCAGGCATTGCAGGATATCGACCTCGATCTGAAAGCAGGGGAATTGCTTTCGGTGCTCGGCCCATCGGGCTGTGGCAAGACGACGTTGCTTAACATTGTTGCGGGTTTCCTTGCGCCCACGGGTGGCAAGATGACATTGAATGGCCATGCCATCCACGGCCCCGATGCGGAGCGCGGCATGGTGTTCCAGCAAGGCGCGCTGTTTGAATGGATGTCGGTGCGTGAGAACGTTGGTTTTGGTCCCTCTATGAAGGGTATGCCCAAGGGCGAAAAAGCTGAGATTGTGGATCACCTGCTGGATGTTGTCGGCTTGCAGGATTTCAAGGAAAAGGCGGTTTACGAATTGTCAGGTGGTATGCAGCAGCGCGTGGCATTGGCCCGCTGTCTGGCCAATGACCCTGATGTCATTCTGATGGATGAACCGTTGGGTGCGCTGGACGCGCTGACGCGCGAAAAGATGCAGAGCCTTGTGCTGAAACTGTGGAAAGAGACGGGCAAGACGATCATCCTGATCACCCACTCGGTAGAGGAAGCGCTGCTGTTGGGTGAGCGTCTGATCGTGATGGCGCCGCGTCCCGGACGTATTCACAAGGAGTATCGCCTGCCCTTCGCGGAAGCTGGCGTTGGTGCTGATCTGCGTGAGGTCAAGAAGCATCCCGAATTTGGTCCAAGGCGGGAAGAGATCCTGTCAATGATCTGGGACATGGAAGAAGAGATTATGGGCCGCACGGAGGAAAGCGCATGACCGGTTTGATTTTCCTGGCCATTTACGTTGCCATTTTTGTTGCCGCGTTTTTCATCATCACCAAGGTGGTGCAAAAGAGAACGGCAGATTACACCTCGCTCAAGACGGTCACCTTTGGCGATGAAAGTGCTGTGCGTCCCAACCGCTATGCCGGCATCATTTCGATTCTCACCATCTTTGTGATGTGGGGGATTTTTACAGGCTCCAGCCTGATCCCGGGTTTCCTGCATGCGCCGGGACACTATGAGGGGACCACGTCCTTTACCTACACCGCTGAGGCCAATGGCGAGCAGGATGACGCGACAGTCACGATTGTTGTGTATCCGCGCGATCAGGAGGTCGACGCGCCAGAGGTAGAGGCCGGGGACGGCTTTGCCAAGAACGATACGGTCGCACTACAGCTATGGCGCACGCAGGTGGTCAATGTCGCCAAGAATGATGAGATCTCCAAGAAAGACGGCAACACCGTTGTGGCGATCAATGGCACAGCGGTTAATCCCGGTGATACGGTTCAAATTGAGGGTGGCACGGTCACCATGACTGACAAGGGCACGCCGAACTTTGCGCCCACCACCGGCTGGCAGATGCAGCCCCTGTACCTGCCCGCGCCTGAAACGGTCTGGCAGCGCACCGTTCAGATCGCCAGTGAGGGGTTCCGTAACTTTACGCTGCTGGAGCACCTTGGTTATTCGCTGTTCCGGGTTGTGGTCGGTTTCCTGATTGGGGCGCTGGTCGGCATTCCGCTGGGCTACGCCATGGGTCTGAGCAATTGGTTCCGTGGTTGGTTTGACCCGATTGTGGAATTCATGCGCCCCGTGCCGCCTTTGGCGCTGATCCCGCTGATCATCATTTGGTTTGGCATTGGTGAAAGCGGCAAGATCATCCTGCTGTTCCTGGCGGCCTTGTGGATCATGGCGATTGCCGCGCGCTCCGGCGTGTCGGGGGTCAATATCTCCAAAGTGCATGCGGCCTATTCGCTGGGTGCCAGCAAATGGCAAATCATGCGCCACGTCATCATCCCCAACTCGCTGCCTGAGATTTTCACAGGTGCGCGTGTGGCGATGGGTGTGTGTTGGGGCACGGTTGTTGCGGCCGAACTGGTCGCGGCCTCTCAGGGTGCTGGCATGATGATCATGACCGCGTCCAAGTTCCAGAACACGGATATCGTGATCATGGGTATCATCCTGATTGGTGTCATCGGTTTTGGCATCGACATGCTGATGCGCTGGGCCGAACGGCTGCTGGTGCCTTGGAAGGGCAAAGGCTGATCCAAGCCTTCAGTTGAGAAAAGAAGAACGCCGGGGGTTTGCCCCGGCGTTTTTTTTGTGCGTTCGACTTTTTTGAAAAAATCCGTTGCCACCGTCAGCGATTATTTCTTGCGTTTGGGTGTTGCGTTGCCGCCCTTGGCACCCTGTTTGCCAATCTTGTTGGGCGGGGTGAATCGCTTGGAGGGATCCGCCGCACGTTTGTAGGAATTCTCGCCGCCCGCAGGTGCTGCCCCTTTGGGGCCGGGCTTGCCGCCTTTGCCCTTGGGTTTACCGCCTTGCCCTCCGGGCTTGCCAGCAAACTTGGGCTTACCTTCATACTTGGGTTTATCCCCCTGCGGCTTGCCGCCTTTGGGTTTGCGCGGTGCCTCAGCCGGCCCATCGGTTTTCCACACGGCTTTCGCCTTGGGTTTGGCCCCCGGTTTCATCGGCGTGCGTTCCGTCTTGTGAGACTTCGGCGGGCGCTCGCCCTTGGGTTTGCGCGGGGCCTCGTCGCGGGGTTTATGCTCAGGCTTCACTTTGCGCAGTTTGTCATCGCGGGGCGTGAATTCTGCGCGCGGCTCTTCGGAGGCAGCTGCACGGGGTTTGCGCGGGGCAGAGGGCGCATCGGGATCAAAGCTTTTGCGATGGGGTTTGCCACCCGGTTTTGGCCCACGATCGGGGCGCCCGCCCGGTTTGGGCCCGCGTTTGGAGGTGCGGGGGAAGTCGGGCACTTTGTCGAGTTGGGTGATCACAGCGCCGTCTTCGCCTTTCATATCCGGGCCAAGTGCTGCGACAAACTGAGGCACGGAGGCGGCAAGAATTTCCACGAAAGCATGGCTGTCCTGCACGCGGATCGCGCCGATGTCGTCTTTGGTCAAATCGCCGAGACGGCACAGCATCGGCAGCAGGGTGCGCGGTTCCGCCCCGTCATTGCGCCCTTTGGACACCGAGAACCAGACCGACGGCCCAAAGGCGGGCCGGGGTTTGTCGTCACTGGCCTCCCCCAGTTCTTCGGGCGCAGAGGCGCGTGCGCGAAAGAGGTTCACGAATGCCGTTGCCAGTTGCTGCTTGGTGAATTTGGTGGCCAGCGAGGCCACGAAGTCCGCCGCATCGTCCGGCGCGGGGGTGGTCCAGGCGTCATCGTTCAATAAGCGTTCTTCGTCCGCCGCGTTGACCTCAGCGGCTGAGGGCGGTGCCGCCCATTCCGCTGTCAGATTCGCCCAACCCAGCAGGCGGTTCGCCTTGGTGCGCATCTTGGGCGGCACGATCAGCGCAGAAAACGCCCTTGCGCCCCGCACGGCCTGTACGGCCAGAGCGGTGTTTGAGCGTATCGGCATTGGTGGGCAGGTCGGCATGGATCACCAGTTCCAGATTGGGCAGGTCAATGCCGCGCGCCGCCACGTCCGTGGCGATACAGACCCGGGCACGTCCGTCGCGCAGGGCTTGCAGGGCGTTGGTGCGTTCGGATTGGGTGAGTTCGCCGGACAGCGCCACCACGGAGAAGCCCCGGTTGGTGAAGCGCGTTGTCAGGCGGGCCACGGCGGCGCGGGTGTTGCAGAAGACAATGGCGTTTTTGGCTTCATAAAAGCGCAGCACGTTGATGATGGCGTTTTCGATGTCGCGCGGGTGGACCTGAAGGGCGCGGTATTCGATGTCGCTGTGTTGTTTGGCCTCGCCTACTGTGGAGATGCGCTGCGCATCACGTTGATAACTTTTGGCGAGTTTCGCAATCGCCGCAGGCACGGTGGCGGAGAACATGAGCGTGCGACGGTCCTCGGGCGCTTCGCCAAGGATGAATTCGAGGTCTTCGCGAAAGCCCAGATCGAGCATTTCATCCGCTTCATCCAGCACCACGGCGCGCAGGTCAGACAGGTCAATGTTGCCGCGTTTGATGTGGTCACACAGACGCCCCGGCGTGGCCACAACGATATGTGCGCCGCGATCAAGTGCGCGCCGTTCTGTGCGCGTATCCATGCCGCCCACACAGGTCGTCACCACGGCCCCCGCCAGCCCATAAAGCCAGCTGAGTTCGCGGCTGACTTGCATGGCGAGTTCGCGCGTGGGGGCAATGACCAGCGCCAAGGGAGACCCTGCGCGGCCAAAACGGGTTTCTTCGCCCAACAGGGAGGGCGCGATGGCAAGGCCAAAGCCCACGGTTTTGCCGGACCCCGTCTGAGCAGAGACCAGCAGGTCAGCGTCATTCAAAGCAGGGTCACTGACCGCCTCTTGCACGGGGGTCAGGGTGTCGTAGCCTTGTTTATCAAGGGCGTCGGCGATGGTCTGGATCACGGGGGTGTCCTTTTTCAGGGGCGGAGCGGGGGCATTCCCCCCAAACGCCCGATTCCGGCCTGTCGGTAAGCGGTTGGCTCGTGAATGTACATAAGGCATTTGGCATTCGCGATTTTTGCGTTCTCTTGCATTCTTGACGTGACTTAAGGGAAATTTCCGGTTAGTTGACTTTGTCCATTAATTAGTTCGCGTGGGAGTCGCATCAGAATGAATGATCATACCACCGGCTTTGATGCCAGCGCGCCTAGCCCACAGCGCCATCCGCCTATTCAATCCATCGAAGACGTGATCGTGTTCAAACTGGCGCGGCTGGTGGGCGTTCATGAGCGGTTGGGCCAGCGTTGGACGGAGGCGCTGTTTGATCTGAGCCTCAATGAATGGCGGATGCTGGCCTTGGTGCAGAAACGCGCGCCTTTGCGTGCGGGTGATCTGGCGGAGCTGATGTTGATGGACAAATCCCAGCTGAGCCGGTTGATCAAATCGCTTACAGCCAAGCGCCTGATCAAAGCGGCTTCGGACAAGGGGGATGCGCGCGCGATTGCGCTGCGGATCACACCCAAGGGGCAGCTGCTTTATGAGGAGATTATTGCAGAGGTCATGCGGCGGAATGACCGTGTGTTGCAGGCATTGTCCCCCGAAGAGGTGGTGCAATTTGACGGCATGTTGAACCGGATGATCAAGCACAATCTAGGCCTGCTTCAGCCGCATTTGGTCGAAGACTAGAGCGTTTTCGATCCCCCCATGCAGGTCGAAAACTGCCCTAGGACACCGCTACGGCATCTGCCCAGGGTGCCATGATTTCTGTGGCCCCGGTGTTCACCGCGTCTGTGCGCCCGACCGCAGAGGGGCAAGCATAATGCAGCGGATAGATCGTGCGCGGTGCGGCAAGGACTTCGGGCAGGGCTGTGCGCAGGTTTTCGAGCACTTCAGCGGGCAGGCTGTCATCGACAATGGTCACCTCAGCCATGCTGGCATCAATGCGCGCTGTGTGCATGGCGCTGTCTAGGTCCATCTCATAGTCCAGCAGGAATGAGGTCAGCTGCGCCACGCTTGGCATGATCTTGCGCCCGCCCGAGGCCCCCAGCGCAAACATCGCCCCATCGCTGCGTGACAGGATCGTGGGGCACATGTTCGCAAGGCATCGCTTGCCGGCCCCAAGGGAGTTTGGTTTGCCCGGTTCGGGATCAAACCACATGATCCCGTTGTTCATCATGATGCCTGAGGTCGGCAGCATCAGCCGAGAGCCAAAGATCGACAGCAGTGTTTGTGTGCACGACACCATGTTGCCTGCCGCATCCACCACGTTGAAATGGCTGGTGCAGGAGGGGTCCGGTTCGTGCTCTGTGTCGCCCATGGTCGCGTAGCGATGGGCATTGGCCGCGCGGATGGCGGCGTCATAAGCAGCATAGGCCGTGGCATCGGGCGCAGGGCCGGTTGGGGCCCAGTCAGAAAGCAGGTCAAACACATGGTTCAGCGTTGGCCCTGCCGTAAGGTTGGGGGTGCTGTAGATCTGGTGGTCGCGGTAGGGGTGGAGGTGGGCATCAACAAGGGTGGCTTTGTAATTGGCGAGGTCTGCTGTTGTGTGCCGCCCGCCTGCGGCTTGCAGATCATGGATGATGCTGTTGGCCAGTGGCCCGGTGTAGAAAGCCTGTGCGCCGCCTTGTGCAACCGTGCGCAGGGATGTGGCCAACCGGGAGAGATCACAGCGCGTGTCTGCCAGTGCCGTCCAGCCGGTTGATTTGGGATAGCGCCCGTTTTCAAGGAAGGTCTCGGCGGAGGCCGGGAAATCCGCCAGGTCTTTGGCGGAGCTTGCGAGGATCAGTTGCGCGTACCAGTCCACCTTGAGCCCTTCGTCCGCCAGCGCGATTGCCGGGGCCAGCAGGTCGTCCCATTGCATCGTGGCAAAGGTTTCGTGCGCCAGCCCCATGCCTGCGACCTGTCCCGGAATGGCCACCGAGGTTGCGCCAAAGACATTGCGGTCCTCCAGCACGGCGGGCCAGGGGAAAAGGTCACCGGCTTTGCCGCCCACGATCGGGTAGTCTTCTGTGCGCAACGCGTGCGGGGCGTGCATGCCAAATTCGATGACTTTTGGGGTCGGGTCATCCGCCATGCGCACCACCATATAGCCGCCCCCGCCCATGCCGGACATCCAGGGTTCCGCCGCCCCAAGCGCAAAGGAGGTGGCGATGGCGGCGTCGATGGCGTTGCCGCCTTGGGAGAGGATTTCAGCGCCCGCAGAGGCCGCGATGCGCGACTGCGCGGCGACGATGCCGTTGCGGGATTGGGTGGCGGGTTTGGTGATCTGCCAGGAGGCGTTGTGTTGTTTCATGGCGGGATTGAACGGGATTGGGTTGCGATTTGCAATTGGTTGATCGTGTCATCGAGCCCGGAACAAGGCCCTTGTGGCCGCCGGGCCATCGCCTGCCCCCCCGCTTGGGTAGGCGATTTAGAGAGGCTTGGTGGCTTACTGAAGGGGAGCATCAATGCTGAACCATAAAGTGGCAGAGAACCGATGTTTGATCGCCGACCCGGGCCAGGCGATGGCCCCGCTTGCGTCGGTTCCCCCTACACAAACGTGATCTTTTCATGTAGAACAAAAAGTGAACCTATGGAGAGATGTATGGCAAGCGATTCGCCCTTAGGGCAGGTGATTTCCCTGTCCTCCAAACGTCTGGTGCAGGATGTACCACGTCCCGATCAGGGAGGTGCCGTGCTGCGCGATGTGCTGGCGGGGGCGCCTTTCGACGCCGCCGTGACCGGCTTTGTGCTGGCCTGTCTGCCCGATACGGAGCGGCCCGTGATGTGGGTGTCCGACCGCATGTCGCGGCGCGAGAATGGGCGATTATACGGCCCTGCGCTGCGCGGGTTTGGTTTTCGGGGCAAGGTTTTGCGCGTCGAGGTCAGCCACCCGCGCGATGTGCTTTGGGCGATGGAGGAAGGGGCGGGATGTGCCGGGTTGTCCGCCGTGGTTGGCGAAATTCATGGCGCGCCGGAGGTGCTGAGTTTTACCGCCACCAAGCGGCTGGCGCTGCGCGCCGAGACCGCGGATATACCTGTTTGGCTGATCCGCACAGGGGATCATGGGGCGTTGTCTGCGGCGCGCGAACGCTGGCGGTTGAGCTCATTGCCCAGCGTTACGCATCCCTACGACCGCCAAGCCCCCGGCGCGCCACAATGGGAGGCGGAGCTGTTTCGCGCCCGTGGCCGCGCGCCCGGTGTGTGGAGTGCGATATATGAGCGAGAAGGCACAACAGCGCATCGTCTCCGTCTACTTTCCCGATCTGGCGATGGATCGGTGGCGGCGGGTGGTGAGCGCGCAGCGCACACTGCCGGGTGACGCGGTGCCGGTGGTGTTGGCCGCGCAAGGCACCCACGGCCCGGTGGTGCATGCGGTGAGTGTGGCGGCGGGCGCTTTGGGGATTTTGCAGGGGCAGCGGGTGGTGGATGTGCAGGCCATTCACCCCGATCTGCACGTGGAAAATGCCGACCCTGCCGGGGATCAAAAGCTGTTGGAACGTGTCGCCCTGTGGGCGCGGCGCTGGTGCCCCTGGACGGTGGCGGATGGCGGGGACGGGATTGTGATGGACGTGAGCGGCGCGGCGCATTTGTTTGGCGGGGAGGCGCGGATGTTGCGTGATATCGGCCAGCGTTTCGCCATGCAGGGGCTGCGTGCACGCCTGGCGATTGCGCCCACGCGCGGTGCAGCGCAGATGCTGGCGCGCTTTGGCCCCGGTGGCGTGATCTGTGAGGGGGAGGATGTGGCAGAGGCGTTGGCACCTTTGCCTGTGGCCGCACTGCGCTTGCCCGAAGACACGCTGCGTTTGTTGCATCGCTTGGGCCTGAAAACCTTGGGTGCGTTAATGGATGTGCCGCGCGCCGCGTTGATGCGGCGGTTTGACCGGGTGGCGGCGGACCTGAACCCGCTGGTGTTGCTGGACCGCGCCTTGGGGCGTTTGGGTGATCCGCTCAGTGCGCCGGAAGATGCGGTGCGTTGGGTTGTGCGGGTGCGTTTGCCCGAGCCGGTGATTGACCCGGTGCCGCATCTGGATGGGCTGGCGGCGGAGCTATGTGAAGGGCTTGGCAAGGCGGAGCAGGGCGCGCGGGTGTTGCGGCTGACGATCTACCGGGTGGATGGGGAGTGGCGCTATCGCGATGTGACGCTGGCCTCCGCCTCGCGCGATCCGGCGCATGTGTTGCGGTTGATTGTGGGGAAGCTGGAGGGGATTGATCCGGGCTTTGGTTTTGACCTGATCACGTTGGAGGCGTTGCGGGTGGAGCCGCTGGCGCTGCATCAGGACCCGTTGGAAGGTCAGCGTGATGCGGCGCGGGATGTGGCAGCCTTGTTGGATCGGTTAAGCGCGCGATTGGGGGCGGAAAAAATCAGCTGGTCCACATGGGTGGAAAGCCATGTGCCAGAGCGGGTCGAGGGGCGTGTGCCTGCGTTGAAAGGGTCGGCGGTGGGCGCGCCGGTGTTGCTGCGCAAACGGCCCTTGCGGGTGTTTGAACCTGCCGAGGAGGTGGTGGTTTTATACGCCGTGCCCGAGGGGCCGCCGGCGCGGTTTTCCTGGCGGCGGGTGGCGTTTTTGACGGTGCGCCATGAGGGGCCAGAGCGGATTGCGCCTGAGTGGTGGCGCGACCGGCCCGGCACAAGGCTGCGTGACTATTACAAGGTAGAGGTGCGTGACGGGCGGCGGTTTTGGTTGTTTCGCGAGGGGATCTTGGGCGATGGGCGCGGGGGGGACCCGCGTTGGTTTGTGCATGGGGTTTTTTGGGTGATGTCGGGTGTCGCGCGTCTGCGACGACGCCCCACCCCGCCATCCCACGTTGCCTCCGGCGGGAAAGAGTTATGGCCAGAAAGAGGAGGGTATGCGTGTCATCGGAGGGCAAGTGAATGCCGCAACAGGAGGGACATAAGCGGCGCACGCTGGAGGAGGATGAGCCTTTTCGCTGGCATCAGCCCGGCCCTTATGTGGAGCTGGGCCTGGCCAGTAATTTTTCATTTCTGCGCGCGGCCTCGGATGCGGTTGATCTGGTCTCTACCGCGAACCTGCTCGGGTATCACGCCATGGGGGTGGCGGATTTTAATACGTTAGCAGGCGTCGTGCGGGTGCATACGGAGGCCAAGAAGGCCTGCGTGCGCCCGCTGATTGGCGCGCGGTTGGTGTTGATGTGTGGGGCGGAGCTGTTGGCCTATCCGCGTGATCTGGACGCTTATGCGCGGCTGTCTGTGTTGCTGTCCAAGGGTAAGATGGCCGATGTGGATGGCGGCTGGCAGGAGAAGGGTGAGACGCATCTGACCTTGGAGATGTTGGCGGCGCATGCCGAGGGGCTGCATCTGATTGTGATGCCGCCGGAGGGATTGGATGTGTTTGAGGCGGGGTTGCCTCGGTTGGTGCGCGCCTTGCCGGGGATGCGGTATGTCGGGACGGCGTATTTGTATCGCGGCGATGATGTGGCGCGGATTGCGCGGTTGGATGGGATTGCGCGCGCGCACGGTCTGGCGATTTTGGCGAGCAACGATGTGCTTTACCATGTGCCGCAGCGGCGCCCTTTGCAGGATGTGATGTGTTGCATTCGCGAGGGGGTCACCATCGACAAGGCCGGGTTTCTGCTGGAGGCGAACGCGGAGCGGTATTTGAAGCCTGCATCAGAGATGTGCCGGTTGTTTGCGCGTTGGCCCGAGGCGATTGCGGCGACGCGGCGCGTGGCGGATGACATTTCGTTTTCGCTGGATGATCTGAAATATGAGTATCCGCATGAAATTGAGCCTGAGGGGCGTACGGCTCAGGAAGAGTTGGAGCGGCTGACCTGGGAGGGGGCCAAGCGACGCTATCCGGGGGGTGTTTCCGAGCGCATCAAAGCGATCATCGAAAAGGAATTTGCGCTGATCCGGCAGAAGAAGATCGCGCGGTATTTTCTGACCATCAACGACATTGTGCGTTTTGCGCGTCACGAGGCCAGCCCGCCGATCCTGTGTCAGGGGCGAGGCTCTGCGGCGAATTCTGCGGTGTGCTTTTGTCTGGGGGTCACAAGCGTCGATCCTGAGGAGCATGATGTTTTGTTTGAGCGTTTCCTGAGTGAGGAACGCGATGAGCCACCCGATATTGATGTGGATTTTGAGCATGAGCGGCGCGAGGAAGTCATTCAGTACATGTACGCCAAATATGGGCGCGAGCGCGCCGGGCTGTATGCGACGGTCATCCATTATCGCCCCCGCAGCGCCATTCGCGAGGTCGGCAAGGCGATGGGCCTGTCCGAGGATGTGACCAGCAAATTGGCCAGCACGATCTGGGGGTCTTTTGAGGCTGATGTGCGCGATGAGCGGGTGAAGGAGGCGGGCATGGATATGTCGGACCCGTACCTGCGCCGGGTGATTGCCTTGGCGCAGCAGATGACGGGGATGCCGCGGCATCTGAGCCAGCATGTGGGTGGGTTTATTCTGACCGAACGTCCGCTGACGCAGATGGTGCCGATTGGCAATGGCGCGATGCCGGAGCTCCTTTATCGAGTGGGATAAGGACGACATTGATGCGCTGGGGATTTTCAAGGTGGATATTCTGGCGCTTGGGATGCTGACGTGCATTGCGAAGTGCTTTGATCTGTTGAGTGCGCATTACGGCGAGGAGTATGAGCTGGCCACGGTGCCGAGCGATGATGTGGCGACCTATGATATGTTGTGTGCTGGCGATAGTTTGGGCGTGTTTCAGGTGGAAAGCCGCGCGCAGATGGCGATGCTGCCCAAGCTGCGGCCTCGGGTGTTTTATGATCTGGTGATTGAGGTGGCAATTGTGCGGCCCGGGCCCATTCAGGGGGACATGGTGCATCCGTTTTTGCGGCGGCGTCAGCGGATTGAGGGGGTGAGTTACCCCGCGCCGGGGCCGGAGCATCCGCAGGATGAATTGCTCAAGATTTTGGGGCGCACGTTGGGGGTGCCGATCTTTCAGGAGCAGGCAATGAAGATCGCCATTGATGCGGCGAAGTTTTCGCCTGCCGAAGCTAATGAGTTGAGGAAAGCCATGGCGACGTTTCGCTCTAAGGGGAGCATCGAGACGTTGCAGCGCAAGATGGTGGGGCGGATGGTGGAGCGCGGTTATGACCCCGATTTTGCGCAGCGGTGTTTTGATCAGATTAAGGGGTTTGGGGAATATGGGTTTCCTGAGAGCCATGCCGCGTCGTTCGCCAAGCTGGTTTATGTGTCCTCTTGGATGAAGTGTCATTATCCGGCGGCCTTTGCCTGTGCTTTGCTGAACTCTCAGCCGATGGGGTTTTATGCGCCTGCGCAGATTGTGCGGGATGCGCGTGAACATGGGGTCGAGGTGCGCGGGGTGGATGTGGATTTCTCGGACTGGGATTGCACGTTGGAGCCGTGTGAGGGCGGGTTTGCGTTGCGGTTGGGGATGCGGCAGGTGGATGGGATGCGCCAGGAGGCGGCTTTGCGGATCATGGCCGCGCGGGATGCGCCGTTTGTGGATGTGGCGGATTTGAAGGAACGCGCAAAGCTGGATCGCGGGACGGTCAGGCGTTTGGCGGCGGCGGACGGGATGCGCAATATGGGGATTGATCGGCGCCAAGCGCTTTGGCAGGCGCAAGGGCTGAAGGATGCGCCAGAGTTGCCGATTTTTACCCATGCGCAGGCGCGCGATGAAGGGGCGGAGCCTGTGGTGGCGCTGCCAGCGATGCCAAAAGCGGAGCATGTGGTGGCGGATTATCAGACGCTCAGGCTGTCGTTGAAGGCGCACCCGCTGGCGTTTTTCCGTGAGAGCCTGCGGGGGCAGGGGTTTGCGCGCGCTGAGGATCTGCCGGGGATGTGGAACGGGCAGAAGGTGGCGCTGGCCGGGTTGGTGCTAGTGCGGCAGAAACCGGGGTCGGCCAAGGGGGTTTGTTTTATCACGCTGGAGGATGAGACCGGGGTGGCGAACCTTGTGATCTGGCCCAAGATGTTTGAGGCCTATCGACGGGTGATTATGGCCTCTCGGTTACTGGTGGTGAAGGGCCGGGTGCAGAGCGATGGGCGGGTCATTCACGTGGTGGCGGATCATTTGGAGAACCGGACGGAGCGGCTGGATGGGTTGGCGGATGTGGAGATGCCAAGCACCACTGTGCGGGGGGATCACCCGACGCATCCCATTCCCGGACAGGTCAGCCCGCGTAAACATCCGCGTGATGTCAGGGTTATTCCCAAGTCGCGGGACTTTCACTAACGCCCCAGAGACTGTTAAGAAAAGGGGCGGCTGCGCCGCGCTCGATATATTTTTTGATGGGGCTCTGCCCCAAACCCCGGGAATATTATGGCAAGAAAGAGAAGCGATTGATGCTGAGGACGTTGCCCTTGACGCGCGACCTTGTGCTGGTGGGCGGCGGGCATGCGCATGCTTTGGTGTTGCGCGCCTGGGGGATGGATCCGTTGCCCGGTGCGCGGTTGACGGTGATCAATCCCGGCCCCACCGCACCCTATACCGGCATGTTGCCGGGGCATATTGCCGGGCATTACGGGCGTGATGAGCTGGAAATTGATCTGGTGCGACTGTGCCAGCATGCCG
>CANNZV010006794.1:0-15148 GCA_947561585.1 Caprella mutica | reverse complement strand
GATTTTGAGTATTCAGGAATGAATTATAGGAATAACATTTTCGTTATAAATGAATGATTTACTATTTATTCCAATATTATTCATTACTTAGTTATAAGTGAACCTAGTTTTTATTATCATTATACGTATTCGTAAATATACTAATACTATTGCAATATTAAGCAGTATAATATATAATGAATATCCCCTTTTTTAATCTGTTAATTTTAATTACAGATTTCCAATTTCTCACCTTAATGAAAATATCGATTAATTTCCTTGTTTTCATATCCATAATTTACAAAACTCGCAAATGTCTTCCTTGGAGACGAATGTCAATGTGAGATTATTTATAATAATTTGCTGTGAAGGCAAAACTTCCTTTGTTTTATGGCGGTAGAATGTGGTGAGAAGTACATAAGTATTTGACATGGTGGTCAGAAAAAACCAATTCAGTGAATATGTGACGATAATTTCGTAGATAACCTAATTTTCTTTGTCTTTCGATACTTGGAAAACAGGTAGAAGAGTAAATTAGATTTGGTGCATCTCATCTCCTGTAATACCTATATTTTCTACCCAAATTTTCTATGATTTAATTTATACATCGACAATTTTTAATTTTCTATTATTTTAATTTCTTGCAGTATATTAAGGTTTAACAGGTTAAATACATACATAATTACTAATTGTACTGTTTTGTAGTTCCACTAAATATTGGATGTATATTATGAATTAGCACTAGCTCTTATATTTAATTTTAAAGCATTTATACTTTCAGAGGCTGACTTCTGCGGAATTATTGGAACAGAGTTCGTATTTCGTTTTTAGAAAGTCCTCTGGAACTTCGTCTAGCCTTGTCAGTGTGAATTTTATGTTATTATGCTGTCAATAATTTGATAATCGTTTGCTTGAAGTTTTACCTTATTCTACTTAACAAAAAAAATCCCAATCAATTTTTTGGGTGTGTTTTGTTGTTATAATCGGAGCGTTACCTGAAAATTACATTCGATGATTTTTTATTTC
Organism: Caprella mutica; assembly: GCA_947561585.1. Taxonomy (NCBI): domain Eukaryota; kingdom Metazoa; phylum Arthropoda; class Malacostraca; order Amphipoda; family Caprellidae; genus Caprella; species Caprella mutica. The sequence continues at coordinate 14,143 of CANNZV010006794.1, read as the reverse complement.
ACATCATTATTGACGATCGTTTTGAAAACCAGAGTACCGGATGAATGACTCTTCAATTATAGGAAGAAATATGAAAAAGTTATCTACAATTATCCTCACAAAAATAATGTGAAGTTACATAATGCAACATACATCTTTTGAAGCACTATATTGTATTTCTTCTATAAGAAAGTCACGTAACAAGAAACTTTTGATGTGTCCAATGCAGGCAACAGAATCAGAAAAAGAATTTCTGTTTGTGATTTTCTTTGGCTATTTCGGTCGCGATTATTTCATATATATTGTGTGCCTTAGAGTAATACACACAGAGAAAGGATTAGTTGAATCAAATCATATTTGATTTGTTTTGACTAAATTTTATGGTTTATCTGTGCACCTACCTACGTGGTGAGTTGCAGGTACTATTTCAAACGAGTTAAATTGACGTTGGTTAAATCAACACATATGTGAGTTGATTATTTTTAATTCCCGATGGTCACAACAACTATCTGTGATAGTCAAAACTACTCGTGATGGTTGAACCAATTATATGTAATGGTTATAACAACTACAGAACAAGGTTACATCAACTACTTGTGTATGTCTCTCCAATCACTCCTATGTGTTATACCAACTACTCGTGTAGGTTATACCAACTACTCGTGTAGGTTATACCAACTACTCGTGTAGGTTATACCAACTACTCGTGTAGGTTATACCAACTACTCGTGTAGGTTATACCAACTACTCGTGTAGGTTATACCAACTACTCGTGTAGGTTATACCAACTACTCTTGTAGGTTATACCAACTGCTTGTGTAGGTTATACCAACTACTCATTCAGGTTATACCAACTACTCGTGCAGGTTATACCAACTACTCGTGCAGGTTATACCAACTACTCGTGCAGGTTACATCAACTACTCGTGTAGGTTAAATCAACTACTCGTGAAGGTTATATCAACTACTCGTGAAGGTTATATCAATTACTCGTGTAGGTTAAATCAACTACTCGTGCAGGTTATACCAACTACTCGTGCAGGTTATATCAACTACTCGTGAAGGTTATATCAACTACTCGTGAAGGTTATATCAACTACTCGTGTAGGTTAAATCAACTACTCGTGTTGGTTATATCAACTACTCGTGAAGGTTATACCAACTACTCGTGCAGGTTATATCAACTACTCGTGTAGGTTATATCAACTACTCGTGAAGGTTATATCAACTACTCGTGAAGGTTATGCCAACTACTCGTGCAGGTTATATCAACTACTCGTGTAGGTTAAATCAACTACTCGTGCAGGTTATACCAACTACTCGTGAAGGTTATACCAACTACTCGTGTAGGTTATACCAACTACTCTTGTAGGTTATACCAACTGCTTGTGTAGGTTATACCAACTACTCATTCAGGTTATACCAACTACTCGTGCAGGTTATACCAACTACTCGTGCAGGTTATACCAACTACTCGTGCAGGTTACATCAACTACTCGTGTAGGTTAAATCAACTACTCGTGAAGGTTATATCAACTACTCGTGAAGGTTATATCAATTACTCGTGTAGGTTAAATCAACTACTCGTGCAGGTTATACCAACTACTCGTGCAGGTTATATCAACTACTCGTGAAGGTTATATCAACTACTCGTGAAGGTTATATCAACTACTCGTGTAGGTTAAATCAACTACTCGTGTTGGTTATATCAACTACTCGTGAAGGTTATACCAACTACTCGTGCAGGTTATATCAACTACTCGTGTAGGTTATATCAACTACTCGTGAAGGTTATATCAACTACTCGTGAAGGTTATGCCAACTACTCGTGCAGGTTATATCAACTACTCGTGTAGGTTAAATCAACTACTCGTGCAGGTTATACCAACTACTCGTGAAGGTTATACCAACTACTCGTGCAGGTTATACCAACTACTCGTGTAGGTTAAATCAACTACTCGTGCAGGTTATACCAACTACTCGTGCAGGTTAAATCAACTACTCGTGAAGGTTATATCAACTACTCGTGAAGGTTATATCAACTACTCGTTAAGGTTATATCAACTACTCGTGAAGGTTATATCAACTACTCGTGTTGGTTATATCAACTACTCGTGTTGGTTATTAACTACTCGTGTTGGTTATATCAACTACTCGTGTTGGTTATATCAACTACTCGTGTTGGTTATATCTCGGTCCGGTTAGCAGTAGCCAAACTTTTCACATGACTTTTCAGTCACTTTATTTACTCTATTAAATCATAATCTCGAGTTAAGTCCCGGTATCAATTAGATTAGACTATTTATTCTCTACGACCAAATCAAACATGTTCATTTATTTTTTACTTTTGCTTCTGTGATATGTATACTATTTTGATTTAAAAAAATAATTGATCACCTACAGTCCTACACTAATCTTTGCTTTTTGAAATTTTTTCCGTCCGATGAATTGATATATGGTTATAAATTGTAAATTAATAGATTGGATTGAATAAATGACTTTATCAGGTCAGTTCATAAATAAGTAGCTAGATGACGTAACTAACTTTACGTCAGTGATAAATAGGTAGGCTAGATAAATTAAATAACCAGGCTAGATTACAAAAACAAATGTAGATAGAATAAATCTTTGATATGCTGCAATTATACTATAACTTAATAAATAATAATAAAGCCTTTGTCTTCTAAACCATATTTTAGTGCAATTCACCTTACTCATAGGCACTGATGTAGAAATATGATAATAGAATTTCCAAGGTCAAATTGAAAACGAAATATAAACATTTAAGTTTTAAGTTTTAGATTTATTATTTAAAAGTACAATCTGAATCCTCGTCACTGTCTGTTACGACTGTAGGTTGCCGAATCCTGAAATAAGAGATTCGTATATTAATATATATATAATAGAAATTTACAGTATCGTTCATATACATTATCAATAACATCACCTACTCTTTTTTCCTTTTGTGATGAGATAGCGACAGCTTCTATATTCTTTTCAAGTCTGGAATCCCTAAAAGCATATGAAAAAGTAAGAGCTAATCATATTGCAAATACATATTTAAAAGTCATCTAACATTTTCAAATACTTACTTTGACCTAGCATAATAGTTCCTGAACCATTCAAAGGAATTGAAGAGGACTCCGATGGTTGATGACGTTGATCAACTCCATCAATACTTCATAAAGATCTGAAAGTAGATTTAGAAAATATAGGAAACCATTCTAATAAAGAAATGAAGAGAATTATTAACTGAGAATTGTTTCATATAGGTAAATTATTTATATAAAATGTTAAACTATTTATAAATCTTCAGATGTAGTATAAATTTAGCTCTAATAAATGCAATGGATTATCCTCGCTAAACCTCGTAATTATGCACATTATACCTACACTCTTAATTTAGAATTTAATTAAATACCAAAAAGTATAATGTATCAAAAGGCTCACCTCTGGTTGGATCTCTCACTGCCAAATCCCTGGACAGTGTTCTCCTTATTTACTCCCAGGAAGGAGTTCTGCCGACTACCTCCCTGGTCGGAGTTCTTCCAGTCATAGAAAACTAGGGTCAACTAGGTAAATTTCGGCACTTTAACTAACTACGGTCTCTTATCTCAGAAAGATTAATAACCATCAAGGCTTCAAAGCACTCGTAAAATATATAGAACCTATCATGAATTGAGCTTATTATGATATATTCAGCAATTCAATATATAGCTAAACTAATTTCTGAAGGATTTGAGACTTTCTTAATAGGGGCGCAATTAGAAATTAAAGAACCAAATTTAACTGTGTAACCCTATCTATAGGTACACTTAACTAGTTTTAAAATATATAAATTATCAGAATACTGAACTTGAGATACTAGCATAAGTTCCGAATTATCGGACGGTTCCACATTTTCGGTCGCATGAGAAAAACTATATGAAAATTTAGTCAACTTTTATTTTAATTAGCTATCAGATAGTTATATACTATTTTTCATACATGACCGAAAATGTGAAATCGACTGACAATTTGGAACTTACCCTATCTGAGGACAGCGCAGTAACTGCCTTGCCTATGTAAAAGGTATTGACACTGAAAAAAACAGCTAGGTAGGTAGATGCTTAAATAAGTTACCATATAATAATATAGGAAAATTAGTTTGGATATCAGTTTACAAACTGGAAGGCAGTAATCAAAATTTATTATTATGACAAGTTATATACTGATAATCAGCTCTTCAAATAACTACCTAGCCACCAGACTATCAATCCCAAAAATTTTGAACTTATAGAACTGAAATGGTACCTATTCATGAGGAGTGTTCACATTCAACACGTAACACACTTGAAACAAGATTTAAACTGTAAAGTGTCATCCGATTAATTGGCTTTGAGGAAAGCATGAGTTGCCAAATACTCATTTGATTTAACTCACACCTAAACTTAAAAATTAGTGCCAACTCTCATAGTTAGTTAATTTATACACGAGATACATTGGATTAACAGTCTTTGTGAGTTACTTTATCACACTATGTCATAGTCTTTTAACTCACACCTAAACTTACAAAAAAGTAGCGTCAACTCTCATAGTAAGTTAATTCATACACTGCAGAATACACTGGATTAACAGTCTTTGTGGGTTACTATAACACACTATGTCATAGTTGATTTAACTCACACCTAAACTTCAAAAAAAGTAGCGCCGACTCTCATAGTAAGTTAATTCAATCACCAGATACATTGGATTAACAATCTTTGTGAGTTACTTTAACACACTATGTCATAGTTGTTTTAACATATGTTCAAACTCACAAAATAAAACTCTAACTCTCATAGTAAGTTGACTCAATTCATAAAATGATTTGAATTAACTATGTTTGGTGACACACCACGTCATAGTTGTTTTAACACACGTGAAAACATGAATATAGTCAAACCAACTCACGTAATAAATTGATTCAAAGCATAAATTGTTGACCCATTAAATATGAGTAAACTTTTTTCTCTGTGTACTTTCGAAATATTTTCTTAATAACAGTTCTAATGATCAAAAGGATGAGCTATCAGAATGATGATTGATATAATGTTTTATCAAGTAATGACATTATTGAAGAGCAAATATGGTAAAGACTAAAGACATGGTGGAGAATAGATTTATCTTCAATTTAGGTATATTGGTTTTCTGATTTCAGAAACACAAATTATATCTTCATTTAATGTTATTCTTATGCAACAGTTTGTAAATTATAGATATTCTTATATAAGGTTTTAATTTTATTTCATTTAAACATTAATATATTAATTTTGTTCACTACTGTCTGATAATAGATTAATACAATTACATTTTCTCATCCAATCTATTTCATTGATTTACAGAAGAGAAAATAAAAAATCAATGAATCATAAAAACAAGAAAATGAAACATAAAATGGGAGTTATAAAAAAAAATTCAGTCTGGCATTATGTTAGAAATTTTCCCATAATTAACATACCATCCTCCATCAGTGCATCTTTCTCTCCGTCTCAGTCCTGCCTGTTGATGTAGGATTAACTCTACTAATTTGGTGGCAAAGAATCTCAATGTAAGAACTTCTCTTATTTTTTGAAGACGTTAAAATGTCATCAGAATCTTCCGAGGAATTAGAAGATTAGCTCACCTTCGCCTTCGACAGTTTTGCTAAATTAGACTGCGACGGATTTGTTATTCGTAATCTACAGATGAACTTCTGGTGGAGAATGTGATTCATACTTCTGACAAAATGTCAAGATATAGGTAGTATATTTGTTTTGTCTCATAGAGAAATACCACAAAGAATTGAAGATATTTTAATTAATATTTCGATATTTAAATATAAACAAAAGTAAATAGTTAAAATATGTTTATATAAAGTTTTTAAGGAAAACTTGTGAACGAAAATAAGTACCTACAACAATTGAATAAAATGTTAATATATATGATTTACCTATGGAATATGCACGGAATTTAATAATTAACTCAATAGTAACCTATAGCCGCTGGTGTTACCGATCATGTGCTCATGGTAAAAATAATAATAATAACTTTAATTCTAAACTGATTTGGAAGCTGTATACTTTTCACATAATTATATACGATTACACAAAATGAAGGTTGCAAATACTTAGATACTCATATAATGAGCATTTACTCTTTTATAATTGGATTATCAGTTAACTTTACCCAGCCCCTTAGCAGTTAGGGACATGTGCCGGAATAAATACGCGCACCAAGATTCTTAATGAGTGGCTAACAGTGATATCTAAAAAATACTTGTTCCTTATCTTTGCTTATTACTTTTCTTTCAAATGGAAATTTATTCTTTGGCGTTTACCAATGACGATGTGAATATTAAATGAAATTTATTATCAAGTGAAAATATTGAGAAGTCTATTCATTAATATTTTATAAACTCTTTAGTTAGAGCTGGTTCTGGCCCATCATTAGCTAGGTTAGTGAGTGCTAAGTTAGTAGGGTCATACGAATATTTTATATCAATAAATACCCATAGATAACTGTGATATTGAAACTTAGAAACATATTTATAAGTTAGAAATAGCCATTCCTCATTAAGGTCATTAGCTAGACTGATATGTTTCATGGCTGTACATTTATGAAGCTAATCTTCATGTCATTGCAGCATTAATATTCACTGCCTAATAAGCAGACTGTATCGAACTCCTCATTTATATCTATCCTAATTTCTTACGGTCACATCGTTACAAATAATGAAGAAATAAATCAGAGACTCAAATTGAGCGAATATTTCAAACTGTTAAATCTCATAGAGTGTATTTAAGGTGATAGATGCTTTCAGTTACTGTCTACACTTCGGAGAACATTATTGTTGAAGTGACAAAATCAGCTAATAATGTTGTACTTAGTTAAGTTACTTTGTCTCTGTTTCACAATACGAACTATTTTACAGGTGAGAGTAATTGGTTCTTGGTCCTTTCGCTGCCAGACACTTCCGCCGGATGACGCCTTAGCCGAAAATAGGACAATTATTTACCTAATAAGGTATACTTAATTTACTGTAAAAATCAGTAAAGTATACATTTTGTCACCCAACAGGACCGCTACCTATACCTTAGGTGGACTATATATATCTCTATATTTTTATAACGAATAGAGTTTTTTTTGTTTACGGCGAATATGTTTTCGGCGAAAGGAACGGTTACCAAAGTAATGTAATCCAATATACATAATGTAAATAAATTGTCTATTTTATCACAAAATATATTGCTTTCTAAATAATATAAAAATAATTTCTAAACAACTTCAATCAACATAAAAAATAAATTAAAATTAAAAACTACCTATTGATTATATTTGTGATGAAAAAAATAATAAAATCCTTGCAGTTCGTCAATGAAATCCAGATTTGCACAGACCCTAACCTACAGAACTGGGTCCTGTAAGTTTTTATTGAGCTCTGTAGTGATCTTAGCTACCATTATATTGCAATTCACTCTCACAATTCTATTCAAAATCCGACAGTTTGTCATAGACAATTTTGACTTGCAGCCAGACTTGTGCTTTGCATAGGACTTTATTCGTCATTATTTTTGAGACAATACTTCTTAAAAAACCAAGCATTAGGGCAGTTTCTATTACACAACAAACGCTTGCCCTACGAGCACAAACGATTTGGCCTTTTAGAAACCATGAGAAATTCAGCTTTTTTATAAGGATATAACCAATTAATCTAAAAAAATAGAAAAACAGCTATTCAAAATTAAACAAATAAACATGGAGCTTGTTAACTATGTCAAATTTTGCTAGTCTGTAATATTTTGCTAGTCTGTAATATTTTGCTAGTCTGTAATATTTTGCTAGTCTGTAATATTTTGCTAGTCTGTATTATTTTGCTAGTCTGTAATATTTTGCTAGTCTGTAATATTTTGCTAGTCTGTATTATTTTGCTAGTCTGTAATATTTTGCTAGTCTGTAATATTTTTCTAGTCTGTAATATTTTGCTAGTCTGTAATATTTTGCTAGTCTGTAATATTTTGCTAGTCTGTATTATTTTGCTAGTCTGTAATATTTTGCTAGTCTGTAATATTTTGCTAGTCTGTATTATTTTGCTAGTCTGTAATATTTTGCTAGTCTGTAATATTTTGCTAGTCTGTAATATTTTGCTAGTCTGTAATATTTTGCTAGTCTGTAATATTTTGCTAGTCTGTATTATTTTGCTAGTCTGTAATATTTTGCTAGTCTGTATTATTTTGCTAGTCTGTAATATTTTGCTAGTCTGTAATATTTTGCTAGTCTGTATTATTTTGCTAGTCTGTATTATTTTGCTAGTCTGTAATATTTTGCTAGTCTGTAATATTTTGCTAGTCTGTATTATTTTGCTAGTCTGTATTATTTTGCTAGTCTGCACCTAGAGAAGTGATAGCAAATTCAGTTTATTAACAATTACACCAGAACAAGGTGCGTATCTGCATAATTTACGTAAGTTATTTAACATTAATATTTTATATTCTAATTATGTCAGATTGAATAGAATACTAACTAAAAATTGTATGTTGAAATTAAGGCTATTAATGTTATTCATTTTGGAACACCAAAAAAGTTAGCATAAAAATGAGATTAATCATTATTAATTTTAGGTAAATACAATAAAAAACAGTTTTGATATGCAGGAAAGAATATTTTCTTCATTTCATTTGTATTTTCAAAACATTTACTCTCAAGATGAATTGAGTTAATGCATAAATAGTACATATATTAATGAAAAATATTTGAATGTAAGATCCAGGAAACTTTCTATGATCATATTCTATTCTATTCAATTCTATTCAGATCATATGATTTTAAAAATAATAAAAAATTGCAAGATTATTATATCATAAATATAACGATAAAAAATGGTATGTTTCTATTTTTTTTCCTAATTATTCTCAAATTAAAGTGAGGCATATTATTGGTTCAACTTCTAATATTATACATGAACTTGATTAATAAAGAACATTCATCAATTTAAAATACCTTCCCTATATTCACAATAGTCTATATTTCAGCGTAATATATATTCTACTTCTTAGATATCCTACCAGTTTTATATTTATACCATCGCAGTTTCCTGTACCCAAACTTGCGCAACTCGCTGATATTTTAGCCCTAATTTTTCTCTTCCCTTCCCTTTACGAATTTTAGGAGTTCAGCTATCTCTATTTTAAGATTGGCTTCCATGAATGCTTTAAAGAGTTAAAAGTAACCGTTTTTTATTGACTATAATAATGTTAGTTACACGTTTCATTAAATACTTTCAAAACTTTTCTAGTCAAATCAAATATATATAAATATAAGGAACAGAATATTAAATTAATAAAACTATATGAATTGTTGACCAGAATATAATCATAGAATCAAGTAATGATCGTTGTCTATTGCACGAGGGTGATGAACTGACCTGTAATTATATGGTACAGCTGTTCCGTTATACACACATCACAATGGTCAGATATCCACAGTTGCAAGCCACTGGTTACTGTGAGATGAGGACACTAGGTTAGACTCTTTGAATTTTTGAAGCAGGAATGTGTTTGATGAGAAACCTGAGACAAGTTGACTGATTTCGCTTTGTGTGAACTATCAATGGCAATCTATTTAGTGGGAATGTTGAAAAACGTTCATTTACAAAACGAGTGAAAAGTTGTGGTGATTTCTAAATGTGGCAGTCTGAAATTGAGTTCTGGACTAGAAAACAGTGATTATGTACTAAATTAATAAATTGATGTTGGTCTATATTTTCTCTTATAACGATTAGTGTGTTTTGCAATGCATAATGTTGACATTTAAATTTAAATTGACATATTTTGGAGAAAAATAATAACTATTTAAAACAATTTTTTATCATCGTTAAGTTAAATGGATTTCACTTTTAGTTGACATTTTTAATGTTAACTATTTTTTGTGATAGTTTTCTCTAGATTTCAGCCACAATCACATTTTAACTCTATTCAAATCCTCTACAAACTGGAAATCAAAATGAAGTTCCAAGTTCTTTTCGCTATCATCTCTCTGGTAAGTGGACATTTAGAGATAAATGTATATAGCTTAATTGGCGATTATCGAAAGAGTTCAAGTATGTGTTCTGAGAATGTTCTACTCTATCTAGATTAGCAAAACGCAACAAAAGTGTTTAGGAGCAATTCTTAAATTTTAGATCACTCTGTTTTAACGGCGTGAAGAACGAGTACAAAATAACTTCCACTTATATTCAACATAAATCTAAATGCTGTCGATAGTTTGAGTAAACTGTCTGGTATATATTTTCACATCGATATATGCTATAGAATATCCCCAAATTATCTTTCCAGTCGCCAATAAATATGTTTATAAGTACCCTCCACGCTAAAATAAAATTTCTCTAGAAAAAATTCAACCATGGAACCACCAATGGGGGCCTGTGAATCCAGTTCCGGTAGAATTTTAGATTTATTCTTTGAAATCTTTATTAGTTTTCTAGAGTGATGCAAAATGTGACACAACAGCGAATATTTCACCCAGGTAATAATAAAAAGGAAATATAACAAAACACATAGCATTATTTTCATTGATATTTATACATAGTCTTCATAAATACTTTATAGACATAGAGGTAGGATTTCTATCTCTCATATTGTTATAAATTTAATGTTATTTCGGTTTTATGTTGAATTTGTCATTATTAAGATATCAGCTCTAAGAAAATTCTGCAGTAAAATAAATCAACAATAAACAAATCAGAGTTTTTTATTATTTCATTGGTATTGGATGACTATTTTGAAAAGTATAGTTTCAATCATACATTTCAGGTGCAGTTTTCCGCTGCTATGACTGGCTTTAGCCTTCAAGAGGTATGTATAAAATACACGCAGTATACCTAATTCTATAGTAATTTTCTTTGTATTTCTTTAGGCTAAGATTGAAATTTATTGAACGGTAATTATGGGGAAAATGGGGGGGGGGGATGTAATACATAACCAGTATTGTACACCTGTGGTACAATACACCTGTGGTACCGTACACCTGTTGTACCATACAGCAATACACCTGCTGAAATATAACACAACGTTTCATTTATTGGTATTGGAGAACTTTTGTATACTATTTAAAGGATATATAGAGAAAACATGAGTATTTCAGTGGAACAAATTAAGATAACTTGTGTATTTCAATAGAATATATTGTGAGAGCTTGTGATGCAATTTAAGGGAGTATGACGTAACCAAGTAGGACAAATGAAAGATTGTACAAATAATAATTTGTATTAGAGAAAAAGGGGAACTTCCAAAAATCCTGTCAGCGTGAAATGTCCCTGGATTTAAGGTGAAGTATGGAAGTGATTGGCAACAACGTCAAGCAAACCAGCTGCCAACTAGTCACACTCACATCCAATGCTGAAAAAAAGTATTTATAAATTTCTATGCTAAATAATTGTTCAAATTATTAGTCTCTAAGCTGTAAGTCAAAACACTAGATCTAAGGCAGTGTGACAACTCCGTACTGCCGGTAAATAATGTCACACTACCGATCAAAGTATTTTGGACAGTACTTTTGATTGTTCTTCAATGTATGCAATAAAATAAAAAATACAATTCTGAATCTAGCTTTTGTTAGTTTGGAATTACAATAATTTAAAGTTGGATCTGTCCTTATTTACAGACTAATATTATAAATGTATAATAATTATTAATATAAAAAAATGCGAAGCTTCGATAAAGTCATCTTTCGACGCTTGTAGGTTTTATTGATCAATATTTATTATCTATTTTAATTCTTTATGAAAAGTTATTGCGCAGCATTTGTGAACTTCTATGCAAGAACATATTTCAAATTTCACTGCGCACTTGCACATCCTAATGGGAACACTGTTTGTAATGTAACGATTACCTTTATTCATTGAATCTAATTCCCTTCTATTTATTATTCATTCATGTTATCTATTTTATTTCAAATGGTAAATTTTTCGACTCAATAAGGGGATCATCCCACTTACAAAATTGTTTCTTAATTATGCATCATAGAACATTGAAATTTGATGCACATATAAAACGTCGAATGAATTTTTTTGTTTTTGGTAAAAATCACAATTTATTCATATAAAATGATATTTGAAAGAAATCGTTAATTGAAGAGGTGCAAGAAATGTATCTCCTCCGCCAATTTTTCACATACTGTGATGATATGGCCATTGAATGCACACATTGCACAGACTTGGGCAACAGAGTAGTCTAATTTTTCAAAATTACGAAATTCGAAACATTTTTCCGAATATTTTGTACTTGTAACGTCATGACTTTTGATCGAAGACGAATTTCTAAACAAAGTAGACTTCACGTTATTGCCCAAGTCTTTACGCATCCAAAGATAACCATTGTATCACCTTTATTGAAAAATTGATAAAGATACACTCTCAAAAAAAAAGTAGTATTACTTTTCAGGAGAATTAGACGAGTTTTTTTTTAATTCCGGAGAAAGAATTTAGAAATAAACGTACCTTATTTTGTTGCACAAGTCTTTCGACATACAATGATATCCATCATCACTTGCACCCCCATCTCTATCCTACTTATAATCACATTTTCTTCCAAATGTCGTTTTCTATGAAGAAGTTTTGCTTTTACCATAAACAAAAAATATTCCTCATTCGATGTTTTATATGTGTATCAAATTAAAGAAAAGTACGATGCATAATAAAATTAAAGTTTTGTAAGGGCGATGATCCTCTTAAAGGGAGGGTGCGGGTGAAATCAAACATTTGTTAATATGTGTTTTAATGGAATCAGCATATTTAGTTATGTATGATTGCATACTCTGTTCATCTAAATAATACTTATTAAAGGAAAGAAAATTCAATTTATTTTGAAAAAGCGCCATCTAGTGACAAATAGCATAAGCTTTGCTCGATTCATTGACGCCATCTTGCAATGATTTCACAAACGTTGTGCAAAAAACTTTACTATATCTGCGAGTGATATTATTATATATAACTTTAAAAATACTTTATTTGTTAGTATATTGTATATAAATCACAAATTTATTTATTTATAGCTTATTTGGGAAGATAATCAGACATTCTATAAACGTTCATGAAGATTGTTCAGGAACGTTCTGGAAATAATGTAAACAGCGCCATCTATGAGATGATAGCATAAGCTTATGTTAACTAATAAAAATCCTATTTTCTCTGAATTACAGTGATTTGAGATGAAGCATTTCATATCCGTAACTAATCATTGTTTATTTATGATATTATGAAAAAATATTTGATATGAAAATTAGACGCACCCCCCCCTTTAAGTCTTAACTTTTACCACTGTTATTATATATTTTCCGTGAAAGGTATTTGTCATACCTACCATATATTTATCCCTTCTGGGGACCCTGATTTGAAAAAAATATATTCTAGGGGACCGCCATGTAAAATATTTTGAAAAGTTTGGGAACCACTGACTGGTAGAGTATGTAGTATGTACCACCGAAACATCTCAGTGAGTAGTACCCACGCGGCAAATTTCCTTGGGACAACATTGGGACTTGACTGCAACACATAGTTGGGACTACATTGAGACCCATGACTGGGATAACCTTGCTTTTTGTACTTGTTGGGCCAATGTTGGGACCCCAAGACTGGGACAAGAAAAGTTCCCAATGTTGGGAAATATCTACATTACTGTCCCAATATTGTCCTAAAACCATTATTAATACTAATCACAAGTTTGTCCCCCCAAAAAAATTTATTTTATTAGGGGCTTAACCTCTGCCTCTGAACAAAAGGCTACATCGCCGACGTCAAAAGGAAAATATAAACAAGGGACTAAAAAAGAAATCAGGCAGGAAAGTGGCTCCTAGAAAAGAGTCACCTACCATGCAACGTTGGTGACATTGTTCATGAATGCAGATTAGATACTCTGTGAATGCAGTCATTTCCCTAATAATTAAATATCTGCTTAATTTCTTAATTATTCATCTTGCAAAAGATATTATTATGTAATTGTTTGAAAAAAAAAAATCAATTATAAGCTATATATACTGTATTTGATAAATTGAAAGAAGTTTCACTTTGTGTTTAGAGCTATCTCTAAAATCAGACGAAATACTATCATCTTAGGATCGAAGCTCTCTCATATTTACAGACAGTTAGTTCTCCATATAGAGTTATTGAAGG
>CANNZV010006793.1:16358-27853 GCA_947561585.1 Caprella mutica | reverse complement strand
CCTCATATATCGCATCCGGCAGAGCAAAACACTGCAAATCTGCGTGGAACTCGCCATCGAGATACATATATAAGGTGGGCAGATGAAAGATGCCGAATTCATTAATCAAACCACCGTTGTGGACTGCGTCGACTTCAAAAACAGCGGCCTCCTCAGCGCGCTCAAGGTACTGAGCCAAAGCCAGCTTTAAGCTGCGGCAGGTTCCACAGTTTGGCGCGGTAAAATATACCAAGACTACACCTGAGGAATCCATCAGGGTGTGGTGATAATCAAGGTCATTCAAGCTTGCGATTTTTTCCATAGCGGGCATTATAAGCTGCCCTTACCTGACTGCGCATACATCTTGTGCAGGTGATACAGCCGAAGGGTAAAAATTGCTATAGTTAACACTAACCAAGTACCGAGTAGAACGTCATGCTGGATAGCCTGCGCATTAAGAATTTTCGTTGTTTTGAAGACCTGGAGATTGAATCGCTGGGGCGGGTGAACTTGATTGTGGGGAAAAATAATGTTGGGAAGAGCACATTACTAGAGGCTCTTCAAATTTTTTGTTGCAGAGCACATGTAGAGTCGTTATTTAATACGCTGAAAGCTAGAGGTGATTTCATTTATTCAGAATCATCTCCCTCAAACAATTTACTGCAAGTCGAGAAGCTGTTTTTTGATGGGCAGGCGATAGATGATGGAGAAAACTTATATATTGGTGCCATAGATGACTCATCATTCATTAGTCTCTCATTTAGACTAACGTATGACCAAAGATATGGCCAATCAAATGGCCTATTGATTGAAACAAATGGACAGGTATTGGAACTAACCGGGAGTGATTTTTCTTACAACACACTGCCTAGTTTAAACTTCCAAGAACAATATCAAAATTCAAAAGTTTCAACATTCCTTCAAAATGAAGACACCTTAGCAAACCTATGGGACGATATCCAAACTGCAAAAAAAGGTGATTTAGCTCTTGCTGCTCTTAAAATAATTGATAAATCCGTAGAAAATATTTTCTTTAAACAAGATGGAACTGCAATGGTCGCAAAAAAAAATGCAGAAAAGGCAGTCCCACTTAGAGGTATGGGAGAAGGAGTAAGTCGGCTATTACAAATTTTCCTTCATGCATATCAGGCCCGGGGTGGCTACCTTATGATCGATGAATTCGAAAACGGCCTCCACTACTCTATCCAGGAAGAGGTCTGGGAAAAGCTATTCAAACTTGCCACAGAACTCGACATACAGGTTTTCGCAACTACTCACAGCAAAGACACGCTCGAAACCTTTAGCAAGGTATCGCTACGCTCCAAAGAAGAAGGGAGAATCATTTCCTTAGGCAGAAGCGCAGCAAAATCAGAGCCTGGAAAAATATTTGCTACAACACTCGACGAAGACTCCATCGAATTAATCACTGAAACTGGCATGGAAGTACGTTAAGTGACTGACAAAAAAGAAACTACAACAAAAAATTCTACATTGCTGGTAGAAGGTGATGATGATCGGAAGTTTTTCGAAACACTTTTTTCAATCACTCCGAGCCTCGATAAAAACAAAATAAATATCGACCCACCTAAATCTCAAAAGGATATTTATCGAAATGGTATTAACAATCTTCTTAAGTCTCTCCCACTGTATATCAATCTAAAGCTCAGAAAGAATGATATAAAACGATTTGGCATTGTCATTGATGCTGACTCAGAGGGTTTTGGATTTCAAAAACGGCGCACGCAAATTACTGATATTTTGGACAAACATGGGTATGTGATTCCTGACACCTCAGCAAGCCAAGCTGGAGAAATATTCATCCACCCGGAAGGCTACACCGCAGTTGGTTTATGGATTATGCCAAACCACTCGGACAATGGAATATTTGAAGACTGTCTACTTAATAGCATTCAAGACGACAAACAAACCAAGCTAATGAATACAGCCAAACTAGCAATTGAAGCTTTGGGTGACCAACAACTATTTAAATCCAGAAACCTATCAAAGGCACAAATATCAACATGGCTCGCTTGGCAAGCCTCACCAGGCATGTCAGCAGCATATGCTTACCACAATAACTTGTTTGACAAGGAGCATCACAATATAGCTAACCTGATCAATTGGTTAGAAGGTGTTTTCCAAAAAGACGAAAACGAATAAATGACCAAGCTAAACCCACAACAACAAGTCGCCGTCACCCACCTTGGCTCGCCACTATTAGTCCTCGCAGGCGCAGGCAGCGGCAAAACCAGCGTGATCACCCAGAAAATCGTCTGGCTTATCCGTGAAGCAAATCATAATGCCCGACAAATCGCGGCGATTACTTTCACCAATAAAGCTGCCCGCGAGATGAAAGAGCGTGTCTTGTCGCTGCTCAGTAAAGAAGAAGCCAAGGGGCTTACCGTTTCCACATTTCATACCTTGGGTCTTAATATCCTGAAAAATGAGGTAAAAAAGCTGGGTTATAAATCAGGCTTTTCGATTTTGGACTCTCAGGACAGTGCCACAATCCTTAAAGAACTGGCGTTGAAAGATGATATTGAAGAGGTCGATGATATCCGCTGGGCCATATCACGCTGGAAAAATGATTTCGTTAACCCCGAACAGGCTATGCAACAGGCGCAAGATGAGCTTGATATGCGTGCCGCACGTTTGTATGAGAAATATCAACGCCAGATCCGGGCTTATAACGCCGTCGATTTTGACGACCTCATCGTTTTACCCGTGCAATTATTCGAGCAGCATCCCGATGTGCTGGAAAAGTGGCAAAACCGCCTGCGCTACCTGTTGATCGATGAGTATCAGGATACCAATGCCTGTCAGTATAAGCTGATCCGTCAATTATCCGGCGTGCGCGGTGCGATTACTGCGGTAGGCGATGATGATCAATCGATCTATGCCTGGCGCGGGGCTCGCCCGGAAAACCTTGAGCAATTAAAAACAGATTATCCCATGCTCAAGGTCGTCAAACTGGAACAGAATTACCGCTCAACCAAACGGATATTGGAAAGCGCTAATCACCTGATCGCCAATAACCCCCACCTGTTTGAGAAAAACCTGTGGAGTACATTGGGCGAAGGCGACCCTATTATGATTATGCCCTGCCGAACCGCTCAGCATGAGTGTGAGAAAGTAGTTGGCGAGATTATGAAGCGCCAGTTCAAAGAACGTGTCTCATCAAAAGACTTCGCCATTTTATACCGCAGCAATCATCAGAGTCGCCTGTTTGAAAAGATGCTTCGTGAGAATAATATTTCTTACAAACTGACTGGTGGCACCTCATTTTTTGAACGCGCCGAGGTAAAAGACATCCTCGCTTACCTGCGCATCATCAGTAATCAAAACGATGACACAGCGTTTCTGCGCATAGTGAACACCCCGCGCCGTGAAATTGGCACATCAACCTTAGAAAAGCTCGGCGAGTACGCTCAAAAACGCGACACCAGTTTGTTTAATGCTGCCCGGGAAATGGGTTTTGCGGAATCCATTTCGGCCAAAGCACGCCAACGCATGGACACGTTTATGTATTGGCTAAACGACATGATGCGCCTAAATGACGAATTAGAGCCTGATGAACTGGTAAAACGCATTGTTTACGATATCCATTATGAGGACTGGCTCTTACAGAACTCCACTTCGCCAAAAATGGCCGAACGACGAATGGCTAATGTCTGGGAAATCGTGGATTGGGTGCGCAAACTTTATGATGATGGCGTAGGTAAAGAAACACTGTCTGACATAGTTGCGCACATGAGCCTAATCGATATGCTTGAGCGCAATAGTGAGGAAGAAGAGCAGGATGCCGTGACTTTAATGACCTTGCACGCAGCCAAAGGACTCGAATTCCCTTATGTATTTCTGGTCGGTGCGGAGGAAGACATATTGCCGCATATGAACAGTCAGGATGATGCCGGGATACAGGAAGAACGCCGCCTGACCTATGTAGGGATTACACGTGCTAAGACTCATCTGACTATCAGCTATGCCAAAACACGCTCACGTTATGGCGAAGCACTCACCTGTGATCCCAGCCGGTTTCTGGATGAATTGCCAGCGGAACATATAGAATGGCAGGATCGGAAAGTTGTTTCACAGGAAGAACGCCGGGAAACAACAAGTGCTTATGTTTCAAGCCTGATGGACTTACTGGATGATTAATTTGCCTTATTCTCATCGCCAAAAAATAAAGCCATACTGTTCTGCCAAACCTGTGGCATCAGCTCATCCAACGGTACATCCTTCACCTTAGACACCTGTTCAACAATAAAGGGCAGGTATTTCGGCTCATTCGTGCGCCCCCGATAAGGCACCGGCGTCAAATACGGAGAATCTGTCTCAAATAAAATCTGCTCAACCGGCGTTGCAGAAATCACTTCCCGAACATTCTCTGCCTTATTAAAGGTGCTAATCCCGTTAAAACCGAGATGGAAACCTTCTCCCAGGCAGTATTCCGCCAATGCGATACCAGAAGTAAAACTATGAATCACGCCACGTTTAGGCATCTGGCCAACGAAGTTCTGCAAAATACTTTGCATATCCTCATCCGCCTCACGGGTATGAACAACAATCGGCATTTCCAGGTCAATAGCAATCTGTAGCTGACGCTCAAAGGCATTACGCTGTTTCGTTCGGTCGGAATGATCGTAGTAGTAATCCAGACCGATCTCCCCTATTGCCAGTATCTTGTCATGCTCAGCATTCCGGCGAATATGAGCATCAACTTCATCACTGTAATCATTGGCATCGTGTGGGTGAATGCCTTGCGTCCCCCAGACTTGCTCATATTTGTCCACCAAACCTACCACTGTATCAAGATTATCCGGTGACACCGCAATCGTGATGATCCGTTGCACATTGACCGCATGTGCAGCCTGTAAGGCATCATCCAAAGCCTCTCCTTCCAGATAATCGAGGTGGCAATGGGTTTCAAGAATGGGATGTTCAAAAACAGGAATGTCGCGTTTCTTAGCCATGGAACTACTTCGTTTGAATTTTGATAACTGGATTGTCCGGCCTGCTTAGCTTAAATGCAAGGTGCGCTTAAATCTAACAGTCACCCTGTTCGGCCAGTGATCATTGAAAACGACAAAGGGTCGATTTCAATTTCTGCTACCATTGCCCGCTTTCTTAATCCACATCCGTAAATCCTATGAAACTCTCAGCATTCGGCGACAAATTTTCGGCCAGCACTGGTATCAGTGATCTGGTAGACGACATCAATACCGCCTTCAATGAAAATCCGGACATATTGTTTTTGGGGGGCGGAAACCCCGGCCGTATTCCTGAGATGGAAGCTGTATTCCGGCAACGGCTTGATGAAATCAATACTGATGAACAGGAACGCTTCAATCTGCTCGGCGTGTATCAATCAATGAAAGGGGAGAATTCATTCCGTACCGCTGTCTCGCAATTGTTGCGCAAAGAGTTTGGCTGGGATATTTCTGAAAATAATATCGCGATATCTAACGGCAGCCAGGCCGCCTTTTTCGTATTATTTAATCTATTTGCCGGCCCCACTAAAGAAGGCAACCATCGCACCATCCACTTCCCAATGGCACCGGAATACATCGGTTACAGTGACTCAGGCTTAAGCGACGAGACCTTCAGTGCCACACGCCCTGACATTGAATTGCTGGATGAAAACCTCTTTAAGTACCGGGTCGATTTTTCACAACTCAAACCAAACGAATCAATCGCTGCTTTGTGCGTATCGCGCCCAACCAACCCCACCGGCAATGTACTGACCGATAATGAAATCCGGCAGCTCGACGCAATGGCGCAGGAACACGACATACCTTTCATTATAGATGGCGCCTACGGCCTGCCCTTCCCCGGCATTATTTTTAATGAAGCACGTCCACACTGGAATGAAAACACGATACTGATCCTAAGCCTGTCCAAGCTTGGTCTGCCTGGCGTGCGCACCGGCATCATTGTTGCCAGTGAGGAAATGATTCAGGCTTATAGCAACGCCAGCACAATCATTAACCTCGCCGGAGGCAATCTTGGCCCATGCCTTTCTAAACCCTGGTTTGAGTCCGGTGACATCCTCAAATACAGCCAACAACACGTCAAACCATTCTATGAAAATAGTGCGCAGCAAGCGGTCAGCTGGCTCAGGGAATCACTAGGCGATCTGCCTTACCGAATTCACAAGCCGGAAGGCGCGATTTTCCTCTGGCTGTGGTTCGATGGCTTGCCGATCAGCAGCCAGGTTTTATATGAGCGTTTAAAACAACGGGGTGTACTGATTATACCCGGACACAACTTTTTCCCTGGCATAGAACCGGGCTGGAAGCATACTCAGGAATGCATCCGTGTATCTTATGCACAGGACGACGCGGTGGTGCGGGAAGGCATCAAAATTATTGCCGAAGAAGTTAGCAAAGCCTATGCCGAATCAATAGCTTAAGGTAAAAACTCATCTTCATAATTCAGAGCGAAAATGTACTTTTATGGCTTACCGTGAAAGTTTGCTACCATAATTCAGAGCAACAGCGAGCTTTCATGGCTACCTGTGATTTAAAAACCACGGATAACTACATTCAGACTATAACCCTTCAGCAAAATACGTTTATACTCAGGCTACCCAGAAAACATATCCTGAGGAGGAGTCATGAAAATTAAATTGCTAGCAGTTTTAGTGGCAACAGCATTACCTTTTGCGGTACAGGCTGCGGATATCGAACCTGCCATTGTTTACGATCTTGGCACCAAGTTTGACAAGTCATTTAACGAAGGCGTATCAAACGGTGCAAAGCGTTTCACCGAAGAAACCAAGATCAAAGTACGCGAGTTCGAACCGAGCAATGACTCACAAATCGAACAAGCCATTCGTAAGATGGCCAAGCGTGGCTCTAACCCGGTACTGTCTGTAGGTTTCAGTCAGGCGCATGCGCTTGGTATCGTATCAAAGGAATTCCCGGACACCAGCTTCACCATTATCGATATGGTCGTCGATAATCCAAACGTACGTTCAGTAACTTTCCGTGAAGAACAAGGATCATTTCTGGTCGGTGCTTTAGCAGCCATGGCTTCCAAGTCAGGCAAGATTGGCTTTGTTGGCGGACAGGATATTGCGTTAATTCGTAAGTTTGCCTGTGGTTATGAACAAGGTGCCAAGCACATCAATAAAGATGCTGAGGTTTACCAGAATATGACCGGTTCTACCGGTGCTGCATGGAACAACCCAACTAAAGGTGGTGAACTGGCTAAGTCACAGTTTGATCGTGGTGCAGACGTTGTATTTGCTGCTGCCGGTGGTACTGGCTTAGGCGTATATCAGGCCGCTAAGGACAATGGCAAATTTGCGATTGGTGTAGATTCCAACCAGAATTACCTGCATCCGGGCACTATGCTGAGCTCTATGCTTAAGCGTGTTGATAATGCAGCTTATGACACTTTCAAAGCGAAAATGGATGGTAGCTGGAAAGCAGGCATCACAACATTAGGCCTTAAAGAAGGTGGCGTCGGCTGGGCAGTCGATGAGCACAATGAAGAACTGGTCAAGCCTTACATGGAAAAAATGGCTGCTATCGAAAAAGGCATTATCGATGGCGACATTAAGGTGCATGACTATATGTCTAATGAGAAGTGTGAGTACTGATTTAAAGCTAAATTAGCTTTAAGAAAACCCCTCCCCACCTTCTTATGAAGGTGTTGGAAAAGCCAAATCCCCCTCGTTCCCCCTTTTTCAAAGGGGGAGGCGTTACCGGCAAAGTATCGCACCCATGCCGGTTAAGCTCCCCTCCTTTGAAAAAGGAGGGGTCGGGGGAGGATTTTTCTTTGCTTCTGCGACACCCGGCTTATAAAGAGAGAGATCTTGGTCAAGGGTCTATCTTTTGCCACCACCGGAGATCCAGCTATCTACGCCCTCGAACTCATCAACATCAGCAAGTCCTTCGGCCCGGTTAAGGCCAATCAGGACATTAATCTGCAAATCAACAGCGGCGATATTCACGGAATCATCGGCGAAAATGGCGCTGGCAAGTCCACGTTGATGAGTATCATCTACGGTTTTTACTCTGCTGATAGCGGCACCATGCGCATTGATGGTGAGCAAATACGCATTCGTAATTCTCAACATGCCTTGGCTGCCGGAATCGGTATGGTGCATCAGCACTTTATGCTGGTAGATAATTTCACGGTGCTGGAAAATGTCATGCTGGGCGCTGAGGGTGGTTCACTGCTGAAACACGGCGAACAACAGGTACGGAAAAGCCTGACTGAACTCGCGCAGGCCTATCAACTGGATGTGCCACTGGATACCCCCGTCGAAGAATTATCAGTCGGCGTACAACAACGTGTCGAGATTCTAAAAGCCTTATACCGTAAAGCACGCATTCTAATTCTTGATGAACCAACGGGCGTATTAACACCGCAGGAAGCCAGTGACCTGTTCCGCATTCTGCGCACACTAAAAGCTGATGGCGTAACCATTGTCTTAATCACGCATAAACTGCATGAAATCATGGCAATTACTGATCATGTTTCAGTGATCAGACAAGGCCGTATGGTCGCTCATCGCGAAACGGCACACACCAATATGCCGGAACTGGCTGAGCTAATGGTAGGAAGAAAAGTACGCCAGGATGTTAACCGAAGCCATCAGGAATCCGGCAAGACCTGCTTACAAATCAAAGGCCTGTCTATCGATGATGCCAGTGGTATCCGACGGGTAAAAAATGTCAGTTTTGAGTTGGCTGCCGGAGAAATCGTCGGTATTGCAGGCGTATCCGGTAACGGCCAGACTGAACTATTGCAGGCTCTGGCCGGGATTATTCCACCTACGTCCGGAGAGATAACCATCGGCGATGAAGTCATTACTGCCAAACAAGCAGTAACACCAGCCCGCTTACGTGAACTGGGCGTCGCACATGTTCCGGAAGACCGGCATCGCATGGGACTGGTACTTCCCTTTTCCGCTTATCAATCAGCCGTTCTTGGCTATCACCGCCTCTCCAAATACAACGCCAGTCTTACTCAAAACCACAGCGCCATGCGTGATGAGTATCAGCAACGAGCCGATGGGTTTGATATCCGTCCCCGTGATGCTGACCTGAAATGCGCGAGCTTCTCGGGCGGGAATCAACAGAAAATTGTGCTGGCACGCGAGATCGATGCTGATCCTGATATTCTATTAATTGGCCAGCCAACCCGTGGCGTTGATATTGGCGCAATCGAATTTATTCACCAGCAAATTATGGACATGCGTAATGCCGGTAAAGCCGTTTTGCTGGTGTCAGTAGAATTGGAAGAAATCATGAGCCTCTCCGATCGGATCTTAGTGATGTGCGATGGCGTTATCACCGGTGAAGTCAGTCATGATCAGGCGAATGAGCAGACACTTGGCCTGATGATGGCGAATGCTGACGGCAAGCAGGAGGCGGCATAATGGGCATCATTAAATCCGATACGCTGGACAGCATACTGACCATTTTCATACTCCCCCTACTCAATATCATCACAGCTTTCGCAGTCGCCACCCTACTCTTTCTTGCCATTGGTGAAAGCCCGATTGAGGCGGCACAAGTCATGATAAATGGCGCATTTGGCTACCAGGAAGGCATCGGTTATACACTTTATAACACGACCAGCTTAATTTTCAGCGGCTTAGCCGTTTCCGTCGCCTTTCATGCGGGTCTGTTCAATATCGGTGGCGAAGGACAGGCTTATCTCGGTGGATTGGGTGTAGGGCTTGTCTGTCTGGCATTAGGCGATTACTTGCCGGGCTTAATTCTGATCCCGCTAGCCATTATCGGTTCAGCATTATTCGGCGCTGCATGGGCTTATATTCCGGGTTACCTGCAAGCTTATCGTGGCAGTCATGTTGTTATTACCACCATCATGTTTAACTTTCTCGCCGCCTCTTTAATGGTGTATTTGCTGGTCGATGTTTTATCAGTGCCCGGGTCAATGCAGCCCGCCACCAAAGGTTTTGCAGAATCGTCGCACCTACCTATGTGGCATGAAGCTATGGGTTGGTTTGGCATTGAATTTGAAAGCTCACCGCTGAATTTATCCATAGTACTGGCTTTACTTTGTTGTGTTGCTGTGTGGGTGTATTTGTGGAATACACGATGGGGTTATGAATTACGTACTGTCGGTGCTAATCCTGAAGCGGCAGTATACGCTGGTATTAACCCGAAAAAAGTAGTCGTGGTCGCCATGTTGATTTCAGGTGGTTTTAGCTGGTCTTGTTGCGGTTAATGAGTTACTGGGCGTACAACATCGGGTCGTCTTGGGCTTTAACACAGGCATCGGTTTTGCAGGCATTGCCGTCGCGTTGATGGGACGTAATCACCCGATTGGCATTGTATTAGCGGCTCTTTTGTTCGGCGCTTTATACCAAGGCGGCGCAGAGCTTTTATTTGAGATGGGTATTACTCCCCAGATGGTGGTCGTTATACAAGGCCTCATTATCCTGTTCTGTGGCGCACTGGAATTCATGTACAAACCCTGGCTGGTAAAACTGCTGACACCCTTAGTCCGCTCAGAAACTTCTACGGAGGTGGCCGCATGAACGAATGGTTTGAATTAAGCATACTGACCTTGGATGCCACTTTACGCGTATCGGTGCCGTTGATCTTTGCTGCACTCGCGGGCCTGTTCTCGGAACGCTCCGGGATCGTCGATATAGGGCTGGAAGGCAAAATGCTAGTCGGCGCTTTCGCTGCCGCAGCCGTCGCTCACGTTTCAGGGTCGGTTTATGTTGGACTGGCAGCAGCCGTTCTGGCTTCAATGGCCTTTGCGCTATTACATGGCTTTGCCTGTATCACGCATCAGGGCAATCAGGTGGTGAGTGGTGTCGCGATTAATATACTCGCTGCCGGGCTGACAGTTGTTCTGGGTTTGGCATGGTTTAATCAGGGTGGGCAAACCCCTTCCCTATCAAATGAACAACGTTTTACCGCACTGGAGTGGCCCTATGCGGCGGAACTGGCTGATGTACCGATAATAGGTTCGCTCTATTCCGAGCTGTTATCGGGGCATAATATTCTGGTTTACGTGGCTTTGTTGTTGGTGCCGATGAGTTGGTGGGTGTTGTATCGCACACGGTTTGGCTTACGTTTACGTGCTGTCGGTGAGAATCCGAAAGCGGTGGATACTGCCGGAATTTCAGTGTCGTGGTTACGTTATCGGGCGCTGATGATTGCCGGGGCTTTATGTGGATTTGCCGGGGCTTATTTATCGACGGCCCAGAATGCGCAGTTTATTCGGGATATGACGGCTGGGCAGGGTTTTATGGCCTTGGCTGCGTTGATATTTGCTAAGTGGAAACCTTGGCCGGTGTTGTTTGCCTGTTTGTTATTTGGGTTTCTGGATGCGGTGGCGGTGCGTTTGCAGGGTGTTGTTCTGCCGGGGATTGGGACTGTGCCGGTGCAGCTTATTGAGGCGATACCTTATTTGCTGACGGTGATTTTGTTGGCTGGGTTTATTGGGAAGGCTAATCCGCCTAAGGCGGCTGGGCTGCCTTATATTAAGGAGCGGTGAGCCAAGTGTAGCTCACTACCTCA
>CANNZV010006793.1:0-15170 GCA_947561585.1 Caprella mutica | reverse complement strand
CTTCGTAACCGTCACACCCTATTATGTACGTGCCACCGAAAACGACGCCCTGCTCCGACATTTTGGCCACTTGCGCGATACAACCGACATGGAAATGGTTCTATATAATATGCCAGGATGTACTGGCGTGAATATCGAACCTGAACTGGTATTTGACATGGTTGAGCGCGGCTGGAGTGCAAGCTGTAAAGATAGTTCAGGCGACAAGCAGTACTTCGAAGCCATTTGCCAAAATAATGCTGAAACTGGCCTAAAGGTTTATCAGGGCATGTGCCCGGACTTTGCCTGGCTCAATGAATTAGGTGCATCAGGCTGCGTACCCGTTCCAGCCAATGCCGACCCGGAGTTATTCGTATCAGGCTGGGATAACCGGGCCGCCTCATCCATTCCTGAGATACAGGACGATATTAATAAGACCTGGGATGAGCTGGTGGTAGGGACTGATTATACTTCACGATCGATTAAGGCCTTAGCAGCACAGGGAATTGGCACAGGTACACTAGCCCTGCCCTTTGCGTAGGATCATGCATCTATTGCGACCGTAAAGAATATGCCCTGAAAATCAATTACCCAAATCAATCATGTTCAGATAAGACTTATTTGGGTAGTTCACCTTTGGATCATGAACAGAACCGTCATATTTATAGTCAGTAACAAAGAAAATATACCTGCCTGAATTTGAGGAGCTGCCTCTTGGCTCTCTGTAATACCGGTTAGTTCCTGTTGTTTCACCATGTTCATTCACGCCCCCTGTACGGGAATTCCCAACATGCCTGATTTTTCCGGGAGTGGAAATATTGAGGTGATATAAGCCTCCATGTTGGTTACGCCCTAACAAGATCGTCCCCGGAACATCAGCAACCCGTGAGATATGCCCATTACCATTTTCATGGGGCCGTGGGGCAAAAGCTGAGTGACCTGGATTATCTGTGGGGGAAATATTCGCCTCAGGCCACACCCGTTTTATCAAAGTAGCGCCTAAGCTGGCCGCGAAAACCCCCTGATAGTTACCATAAACTAACCAGGGAACCCCATCGGGATCAATAACGAAGTCACTGTGCTTTTTATGCGTATAAACAAGACGCGGAGTGGCAGACACATTCTTAAAGGGTACAACCCATGTCCAGATGCCACCACGATCCTTAAGGTCTGTCGGCTGATCGAAGATAACGTAAGTCCCTGTCGGATCGACACCCGCCCAGTTCAGACTATTACCCTCATAAGGGGCAACGCTTCTTTTTCCAATCTGACGCTTTTTATTCACGTCATAAGCAATGATCACCTCATCAGAGACTGTCGTGCTGCGTTGACTACCCACGACGACAATGCGTGAACCATCATCAGAAAATTCGCCCTCACCCAATCCCAGAGTAATATAGTCATAGCCACTGAACACATCCCATTGCTCGGCACTCACCTTATAATTATTGCTAAAGTCTATCGTTGCACGGATCAGGCGATTAGCATCGGTGTACCAGTAAACATTGCTGACATTCTGATCCCATAACACCTGGCGAACTCCAAAATGATCCATTGACCGATCAACCTTATTGGGCTGACCGGTCGGTATCCATTTCACAAGCTTTTTATCAGCAACGCGCCATAGAGCGGCATATCCACCTTTATGGCCGCCAGAACCAACAATATAACTCTCATCTTTATTCGTAGGAACTATACGACTGTAATAGTGTTGTGAATGCTGTGGGGTAAGAGCACCATCACCATCAGGGTATGGCAAAGCTTGCTGCATTTCAGAAGCATCACCACCCAGCCGCCAGACTTTATGACCGGTAACCGGGTCAGTAACTGCACGGCCTAATGCGGGCTGTTTGATACCTGAAGGCTGTATAGATGTCCAATCTGCATATCCAGCTATTGTAAGACTACAACTCATCAGAAAAACAGAAAATGACAATGGAATTTTATAAGACGACAATTTCAAAAAATCACCCTTATTGACTTCATACTTTATGAGAAAAATCTATTGGTAACGTATGCCCGATCATTAAGGGTTAATAACCTTTGCCTGCGGACTTAGCTATTCTTTTGTTGCACAAATAATAATTGAAAGGTATTCCATCTGATTTTTTTTATCGACGTATGATTTATTCATACCTAAATAAGCACTATCAGGGTTTTTAACCACTTTCAAAGGTGTAACGATGACATCCTTCCAACCAGCCTTTTCAAATAAGTCTTTATACTGGTAGGGACGTACTCTGTTGGGAATGCCCCGGAAAGAAAACAACTGATATAGCCATTGTGGGTAGCGGTAAATATTGTTCGGATCCTCATCCCGAATCCATCTGGAGTGCGCCTTAAGGTCAACTTGTACAACGGAAGTCGCTCCAGGCTTACATACCGCACTCAATTGTGAAATCGTTGCAGCAATATCATCAAAGTGCTCAAAGGCTGCCTGACTGAAAACCAAGTCAATTTGATCCTCTCCAAAAGCAGAAACGAGGTCAAAATCGTCTCTAACCAGGTAGTTAAGCTTTGAATCACGTCCTTTTTTTGAATTTTCCAACTGAGCTTTTAAGAAATCGATATCTGCATCAGCACTCATCTGCTGTAACTGATTAAAAAGTCCTGTATAAAAATCATCAGGTGTCATCTTTATTAAATCATTCACATCACATGCATTGTAACGGGAACAACCTTTAGACAGCAGATAAAGACCGGTGCCCAAATCTGAACCTGGCCCTAATTCCAGAACATTTTTCCCTACTAACGACCCGGCACCTTTAGTGTATTTATCGAAATGATCCAGCCAGTCATCTACAACATTAATATCATAATCAATGCATTTCTGCATTTGTGAAAAACCGAAAGGTTTGGGGGATGAATAACCGCGTAATATACTTTTGAACTTTGACAGAAAAAGAAAACCAATTCCTGCTGTATAGAACAATGGCCGTTCTAATACCATGATGCACCTCCTTTATTGATTCAGAATTTGCTATAGCCCAGACCCTCTTACATCAACCGATACAGATTGACATAAGAGGGTTTCATAAAGTAAATATTAAATTTTTACTTAAGGTTATTTTTCAGTAGCCGATGGATCTATAAAGCGCCATTGACTGTGAATACTTCTGAACGACCTACCTCAATAGAGTTGTGGTAAAAGATGGCCACATATTGTTGATTGATGTCTAAAGAAGAAATCCTGAAACCGATCTTACTGGAAGCATCACCATGAGCATCAGCACCCGCCATCCCTTCTTGCCATTCGCTTGCTCCCACTGGAACAATGCCAATGAAATCAGTCGGGAGGTTACTCCATTGGAAGCGGGCTTTTTGCTCTTGAATACCCAGGAAAGTAATATTAGCGCTACCTGATCCACCTGTTCCTGTACCGCCGCCACCACCTGTGCCACCACCTGTGCCACCACCTGTGCCACCACCTGTGCCACCACCTGTGCCACCACCTGTGCCGCCGCCTGTGCCGCCGCCATCTGTGCCAGATCCAGCAATAGTGAATGCCCCCGAACGCCCTACTTCAACAGAATCCTTATAAAAAATAGCAATGTATTCGCGATCAGTTTCTTCCGGAGCAATCCTAAAACCTATCTTACTCGAAGCATCACCATGCGCATCTGCACCTGGCATACCTTCTTGCCATTCGTTTGCTCCCGAGGGAACTATGCCAATGAAGTCTGTTGGGAGGTTTGTCCATTGGAAGCGAGCCTTTCCACTATCCATGCCCAGAAAAATGATGTTATCACTACCGCCGCCACCTGTGCCACCACCTGTGCCACCACCTGTGCCACCACCTGTGCCACCACCTGTACCACCACCTGTGCCGCCACCTGTACCACCACCTGTGCCACCACCTGTGCCACCACCTTCTCCTGTTCCAGCAATAGTGAATGCCCCTGAACGTCCTACTTCAACAGAATCCTTATAAAAAATAGCAATGTATTCGCGATCAGTTTCTTCCGGAGCAATCCTAAAGCCTATTTTGCTTGAAGCATCGCCATGTGCATCAGCACCCGGCATACCTTCTTGCCATTCGTTTGTTCCTACCGGAACTATGCCAATAAAATCTGTTGGAAGATCTGTCCATTGAAAGCGGGCCTTTCCACTATCCATACCCAGAAAAACGATGTTATCACTACCACCACCTGTTCCTGTACCGCCGCCACCTGTGCCACCACCTTGGTTACCAATCTTCCATGCTTCTTCAAAAGTATAAAACTTCAGCCCCATTTCCTGAGCAATAGCAATTAAACGATCCAGCTTACTCACACGAATACCAAAACGATAATCAGCCTCAGGAGAATCGTCCGCCAGAATCCGATGAGCATAAAGTGTAACGATTTCATTGTTGGTCTTAGCCCGAAGGAATGCTGCTTCAATCTCAGCTATCGGGTTATTGTAGGCATTGTCGATACCATCACCGGCCAGAACACCATAACTACTCTCGGTGCCATGATAAATGTCATCTAACTGAAACAATTCCTTGCTTTCATCCGCAAAGGTAGTGCGGAGATAAGGAAAATACTCCCGAACTGCCGCATCATAAGTTTCGTTCCGCTCGCCCGAGGGGTAGGAGAAACTAACAGGGAAAAATCCATCGGCATGCATGTTTTGCACCGAAGGAATAATCTGATCATTCAGGTACTCCTGAATCCGATTTGGGTCAAAATTGAAATCACCCGCCACGCCCTTATGGCTATAGGTATGGTTACCAATTTCATGCCCCTTATCACGAAGCAGTCTCAGCTTGTCCTTTTCTGCTTCAGAAAGCGTATGCCAGTGGCTAACAAAGAGCGTTGTTTTTACATCGTCATTGCGCTGGCCAAAATAGTCATACCAATGATCAACATAATCATCATCAAAACTCAGCACTACACCTGATATATCATCAGCAGCATGTAGTGGTGCGCATAAAAAGCAGCTTAAAAAGAAACCACAAAGAAATTGTTTCAACAGATTATTCATACTCACCCTCAACAGTGCCTACCTGATACAAAACAAAAAGAAATCAATTATTTTTTCTCTTTATATTGCAATTCAGAATACAGTTAATAATTTAACTGTATTCATAGTATTAATACCCTACAGCAATAAATTTAAGGGCATAATTGCACTGACGATAGAAGGAAACTATCTACGGATAAGTGGGGGGTTTGTGAACCCTAATCAAACCGCATGTAATTGATACGAAAAGTTACCTGTGTTATTACGTAACTTATTTGTTACTAAACAGACGTAACACTTATGTGACAACACGGCCTCCAGCAATTCTCAAAGCAGCTCAAACCCTTGCTCAGCCTGACCTTAGAGTCATAATTTAGTGCACAATTTTTCTGCAAGTAGCCTCAGTTATGAAGTATGGTTCAAGTTGACCGGATGAGGATGGCTAATCAGTCATGCCTACCACGTTACTATTCAGATAGAGTATTACTTCCCTTGCTCCGATTAAGTCTGATTAGAATCGAGGTCAGCATCGGTGACTGTAATGCCTAATGTGCCGTCTGCGTTGCCGTCAGTCAGTGCGCCGGGCATGCCGTCTTCCCAGACTTCTTTGTTGCTGGGGACGATGCCGACTGAGTTACTAATCAGGTTAGTCCATTTTAGCTGGATGCGGTGGCCGTTGGGGACGGCTTCTATGCTGTATTCTAGGGTGTAGGGGGTGGTTGTGCCGCCGCCTGTTCCGGTTCCACCGCCTGTGCCGCCGCCGGTTGCTGTGCCGCATTCGGGGGTGCCGTCTTTTAGGCGTTTGCCGTTTTGGTAGCAGTGTTGGGCGATTAGGGTGCCGTTTTTTTGGATTTTTTGTAGGGTTTTTCCGTTGGCTATTTCGCTGTATTCTATTGTGAGTTGGCCGTTTGAGTTTTGGTAGTTGTATTCGGCAGCAATTGAAATAATAGGAATTATAAAAAAAGCAATAAAAAGTAAATACTTCATTACGACAAACTGGCACAGGACATTATTCATACAATTTCTCTTAAATTCCCAAGGACACTTAACAACCAAAAAGTTGAAATATAATCACCACCCACCCCACCGAGCCTCTATTTTTTCATCCAGTTACTTACTGACAGATAAATTATATAAACGCCAAACAGAATAGGTGCCCCACCAGCCAGATATTTAGCTTGCCCAATATCTATTGAAACACCAGGCATTTTCCCCCCCACCGACCCCGTATAGATTATATTTATACCAAATAAAACAAATAGAGCACCAAAAATAAAATTTCCCACAATTCAATCTCCCGCTCGATGAAAGTCAAAAATATCAGCGCAATCTGGGGCAAGTGCACACCCTGTAGCAACTGCCCCAATCCGAGTTGTTACCATACTTGGAGATGAATATAATCCTGTAAAAATTTCCGCTACTGCTGTAGAACTCGGATGAGTCATAACACGCGTTCCAATAGTGCCCACAGCTTTTGAAGTGACAATAACACCAGCACCAACTACTAATAACTCAGGAGCAATATTTTCAGCATGCCCATTAAAGGTATAACGCTGTATATCCCCAGCATCATCACGGTAATGAACATACTTAAGACCATTTTCATCAAAAAGTGCGGGGCCACGAATTACCTGATCCTCAAGGTACCGCACTCTATCCTCAAGATATCGTATTTCATCCTGACGAACCTCAGCTTTAAGAGCATTAACTTCAGCCTCTATATCATCAAATTCAGTATTAAACAGATGAGTGAACGCCGCGCTAATCGCCCCATTTGCAAACTTCCCACCCGTCAATTCCGAAACAGCCCCACCAATAGAAGCCGCCATCATCGTCCGAGCAATCCTTGCAGTCTGTCCAGTCCAATCCATTGCTCCAGTAACTGCACGAGCCAAACCACCCGCCGCATGACCAAAGAACCCACTGGCAAAACCCGACTTAAACTTACCACCTTGCAACACAGAAACCGTACCTCGTGCAACACCATGCGCAATCGCAGTTCCAACAGAGCCAAACGGCTTTATCACAGCACCTAAAGCACCATGACCTATCGAGAATGCCAAACCACCCGACAAGGCACCAAATACCCCAGCCGTCACCGCAGCCTCAAGCGAACCGGTAGCGACCAATGTCCCACTAAAACCAGCCACCGCACCTCCGACAATACCGCCCAGCAAACCACCACCAACAGCTGCCGCAGCTAGCCCACCAGTAACAATAGCTATGCCTATCGCCGCAATCGTCCGAATATTATCCCCAATCCAATCAAACATCTTGTCAAAAAAGAATCCACTCGGATCGGTATAAGACAACGGATTATTCAGAACATAACTATAACGATTATAACTCTGCGTATTCCCCGGAGCCTGCACAAACGGATCAGCACTAATAAACCGCCCCAGCTTAGGATCGTACAACCGCCCCTTCATATTAATCAGACCAAAAGCCTCACCCTGCTCATGCCCCGTAAAACCCGTCGTCAGCGCATAATTCCGCAACAAATCCAACCCAGGCGTCGGCAAATCCTCAGGACTCCAGCTACCCGCCCGCCGCTCACCCCAGGCATCAAAACTCAGGCTTTGCAGCACCGCCCCATTACTATCCAGCAGCTTATTCACCGACCCTAAATGATCAGTCAGCAAGTAATGCGTCGCCTCAGAATAAGCACCATCACTGGGCTGATAGGTTTGCCGGACATAACCCACTTGCTGACCACCGACCATGATCTTATATTTAAACGTATCCTGACCATTGTCCCGATCACGGAAACGCTCATACAGGCCATTACCCGTATACCAGGTTAAACCCTACATCACAGCCCCAATCACCCAAGGATTAAACTCATTATCCCCAAACCCCAACTCCTCACTCTTAGACGGCTTACCCGACGCCACATCAAGCACCAACCGAAAAATCCGCTCTCCCATCTCATCAATAGACACACCAGCACTCAGTACCTCCCCACAGTTAATATCCATATCCTCAGACATATGCTCATATAACCGCGTATTCGTAGCCAGTTTAATACTCGGTGAAGGCTTATAACCAAAAACAGACCCTCTACCCGTCGTAAAACACACCACCGTAGCTCCCGAAGCAACCTCACCCGTCACAGAAACTGGGTCATAGCCCGGACTATCCATAAACACAAAACCTTTTTCGGTCACAGGCTCAGCGTAATTAAGCACCTGCATCAAATCGGTCGTACCCCCTTTCGCCACCGCCCCCAATGACTTTTCCAAAATAGTCGTTAAGCCGCCCACCTTATTCCCCGGCGAGGGATTATTATCAATCGAGCCATCATTAATACGTGTGTAATGCTCCCACCAGCGAATCCGCTCCATCAGCTTATCCGCCACCTCAGACTTACTGGCACGTTGAGTTAACAAATGCTCCGCCCCATAAATCTCTGGGGTTTCCGCCAATATCGCTGTCCCGCCGTGCTTCACCAACAAATCCGCCGCCGCCCCCAAAGCAGGATTTGCTGTGATCCCGGAAAACCCATCCGAACCACCACACTGCAATGCCAGTGTCAGATGCTCAGCCGACACTTCTTCTCGCACACAGGCGTTAGCCGCTGGCAACATAGCCGTTAATCGCTTAACCCCTTCAGCCACCGCTTTACGCGTTCCCCCCACGCCCTGAATAGTCATAGACTGAAATCCAGCACCATCCGGCAGGCTATAATTTTTCTTGAGGTCACTGATCTGAGCCGTTTCACAGCCCAAACCAATCATCAACACACCCGCAAAATTAGGATGGGTCGAATAGCCATGTAAAATCCGTTGCAGGTTTTTATAACCCTCACTCTCCATACCCATGCCACAACCAGTTGAATGCGCAAAGGCCACCACGCCATCAATATTCGGATAATCTTTCAGTGCATCGCCTTCAAACTGTTTAGCAACCATTCTCGCCACGGTTGCCGAGCAGTTAACCGTTGTCATTACAGCCAGGTAATTGCGTGTACCCACCCGCCCGTCTTGCCGCTTGAAACCCATAAAGGTGGCGCGCTGATCGGGAGGTACAAATTGCGTAGGATTAGATTTAGAACCTGGTGCAGTATCTCGCTCAAAATCACCACGAAACTGGCAATTATGCGTATGAACATGATCGCCCTTGTTAATATCCTCTGAGGCAAAGCCAATAATCTGATTGTATTTAATGATTGGCTCATCAACCTTGATGTCGGCACTCGCAAACTTATGCCCAACCGGTATAGCTGAAGCCAAAGTAGCATCGGCCACAGAAACACCTTTAATTAAAGTAGCCGTCGCCACCCGCACATTGTCATTTGCATGCAGCTCAATAGAGGTTTGTTCTGTACTCATAGTGATATTTCCAAGTCAATCGATTACGTTGATACGACACCCATCATCCATCAGCACCCCGCTGAAATACAATTAGATTTGTACGAATTTTTCTTTTATCTTAATCTGCTTACTATTAAAAACGCCGCTACAGATCAAGGAATCAATACATGACTGATCAAATTGCTTTTGAAACGACCGAATTCGCTGATAACCCAGAGCCACGTTGCCCCTGTTTACTGCTTCTGGATGTATCAGCATCAATGAGCGGCGCACCCATCAACGAACTCAATGCCGGGTTGACCACACTCAAAGATGAATTAGCTGCTGACGCTCTGGCGACAAAACGGGTAGAAATTGGCATTGTGACCTTTGGCCCCGTGGAAACTGAACTGCCCTTTCAATCGGCTGAGACGTTTCACCCACCGTCCTTAAGCGCAAAATCAGATACACCTATGGGCACAGCAATCCTTCATGGACTGCAAATGATCGAACAACGCAAACAGGAATATCGGGATAATGGTATCTCATATTATCGCCCCTGGGTTTTCATGATCACTGATGGCGGCCCCACGGATGAATGGCGGGCAGCAGCTACAGCCGTTCGCGAAGGCGAGGAATCCAAGTCATTTGCCTTCTTCCCTATCGGTGTTGAAGGCGCAAATATAGACATCTTGCAGCAAATCAGCGTCCGTGAACCACTGATGCTCGACGGCCTAAGATTTCGCGACTTATTCAGCTGGCTGTCTAATTCCCTACGCTCAGTCTCTCAATCCACACCCGGTACCGAAGTACAATTAGAATCCCCCAGTGGCTGGGCGGCCGTGTGAACTGGCGTTCCGTTGCTGCTTCAAGTATTGGTACATCGCATATCCAAACCGGTGATAACTGCCAGGATAGTTGTTTGGTAGACGTGTTGAACTCTGACAGTTCGGCACCTTTGCTACAAATGCTGGTAGCTGATGGCGCAGGCAGTGCGAAGTATGGAGGGCAAGGTGCGGAATTAGCGATTGAAACCGCTGCTCGTTATATTGCCACTCAATACCCCTTGCCGGGCTTTTCACTCAATAATGATTTCGCTATAGACTGCCTGAAGGTCATCCGAGCCAGGCTCGGCAAGGAGGCCGCGTCAAATGAGGTCAGAATACGAGAATATGCCTGCACTTTTATAGGTGTGTTCTCACTCTCCGGTCATACACTGGTCATGCAATTAGGTGACGGAGGAGTCGCGCTGGAACTTGAAGCGCAATCAGATAATGAGTTAAGTGAATTATTCGTCCCGATTATTCCGATGTCGGGTGAATATGCCAATATGACCTATTTCGTCACAGACGATAATGCCATCGATACACTGGAAACCCGGCATTACCCACAGACCACTCAAAAGGCTGCTGTTTTTACTGATGGCATTCAACGGCTCGCTCTCGACCTCAAAGCTAACACCCCTCACAAGCCATTCTTCGCCCCCTTTTTTAAAACACTGTCGATGTCCAGTCAGGAACAGGAAGATCAGTTAGAGCCTGCCCTGGTGAGCTTTTTAAATAGCGATTCCATCAATGAACGCACCGATGATGACAAAACCCTTGCGCTGGCAGTACTGGTCAGATAATTCATAATATGGGGCAGACATTTTATACGGGCAAGGGCAAAAGCATTCAGACTGGCCGCGAAGTAGGTAAAGGTGGCGAAGGCACTGTCTTTGAGAACCGGACGAATCAACAGCAAGTCATCAAACTATACAATGCCCGACACTTACCTAATGCTGATAAACAGGCAAAACTCTGCTTCATGGCCGCGACTGCTGATAAGGAGTTATTGAACTACTCAGCCTGGCCGCTGGATACACTGCATCAATCTATAGATGGGCCAGTAATTGGCTTCCTGATGCCAAAAGTAAGCGGCTATTCGCCCATCCACATGTTGTATAGCCCCGCGCAGAGAAAACAAAACCACCCGCAACTAAGCTGGGAGTTTTTATTGCATCTGGCCCGTAACACAGCCGCAGCGTTTGCCAGCATCCATAGTCACGGCCATGTGATTGGCGATGTAAATCAGGGTAATTTGCTCGCGGGCGCAGACAGTAAAGTGATGCTCATCGACTGTGATTCCTTCCAGGTCAATATTAAGGGGAAGGTGCATACCTGTGACGTCGGCGTTTCACACTTCACGCCTCCGGAATTGCAGAACACCCCCTCATTTACCGGAATTAAACGCAATGCAAACCATGATAACTTCGGGTTAGCACTGCTCATTTTCCATATCTTGTTTGGCGGACGTCACCCCTACTCTGGTAAGCCATTACGCAAAAATGTTGGCGAATCGTTGGAATCGGACATCAAGGCCTTTCGTTTTGCCTATGCCAAAGATGCGCTACGACGCGGCATTGAACCTCCACCCATGTCAGTACCAATTTCCTTTGCACCTGACTTAATCCGTTTCATGATGGAAAACGCCTTCACTGAATCGGGTGTCTCGGGGAGACGTCCAACTGCTGCACAATGGGTAACCGAACTGGATCATTTGCGCCGTAGCCTACAGACCTGTACGACCAATCAGATCCATGTCTATCCTAACCATCTAAGAAGTTGTCCGTGGTGTGAGCTTGAAACACAAGGCGTTGTCTATTTTCTTGCTTCAACTGCCATCACACCTATACCCGAAAATCGCTCTGACTTTTCACTCGCTAAAACCTGGATGTTGATTGAAGCTGTCACAAGCCCTAAACCCCTTACGCCCCCGGCACTCCATTCGATTCAAGTCACAGCAAAGCCTTTTTCGGCGGAAACAGCTAAATCCAGTAAAACAGGATTAGTCTGGTCATTTATCTTGTTAAGTCTCGCGGGGTCGACACTCACTTATTTATACCCCATGTTGTGGTGGCTCTTCTTACTGGCAGCCTGTGTTCTTGGCACAGGGGCACTCATCCTATCCCGTCAGGCTTTAAACCCTCAATTAAAAGCCGAATTGGCTAAACGCCAAACAGCAACTGACAGGGCCCAGACTAAACTTGATAAATTGACTGCACAACTACACCTGCAATCAGGTGTCGATGAATTTATTGCTGCAAAACAAGGCTTGCTCAAACTGCATAATGACCATAAAAACCTGTCATCACTTGAACAAAAGGAAATTGCAGCCTTAAAACGTACCGCCGAAAAACGTCAAATGGATAAGTTTCTTGAACACTTTTATATTGAAACCGCAAAGATCCCAGGCATCGGCCCGGCGAAGAAATCAACTCTCAGATCATTTGGCATTGAAACAGCCGCTGATATTAATAAGCAGCGTGTGCTTGGTGTAAAGGGTTTCGGTGAGTCATTGGCTCTGGCCATGCTTGATTGGCGAAAATCTTGTGAACAAAACTTTGTTTTTAACCCAAAAAATGCAATTACAGACACAGATATAAATGCCGTAAAAGCAAAAATTGCGACACGTAAATACAATATTGAAAAGTTGCTACTGGCGGGTGCCAATAAGCTAAACCAGATTAGTGAAGCAGGGCAATCCAGACAGAAAACCCTTTACCCTCAACTTGAGAAAGCAGCGCAGAATCTGGTACAAGCACAGGCGGATAGCTTACTAAGGTAAGCCCGCAGCAAAAGTTACCGAGTGTTTTAATCCTGTATCCGATACTCAGCAGAACGGGCATGAGCCACCAAACCCTCGCCACGCGCCAGCACAGAAGCAATCTTACCCAAATCTGATGCACCTTTAGCAGAGCAGTTAATCAACGAAGACCGCTTCTGAAAGTCGTACACACCCAATGGGCTGGAGAAGCGAGCAGTCCGCGAAGTCGGCAATACATGATTCGTCCCGGCACAATAATCACCCAGCGCCTCAGCCGTATACCGCCCCATAAATATCGCACCCGCATGCCGAATCCTTGGCGCAACCTCTTCCGGGTTTTCAATCGATAATTCCAGATGCTCCGGTGCAATATGATTCGCTACCTCAATCGCAGCATCCATATCAGGCACATGGATCAAAGCACCACGATCAGTCATCGACTGACGAATAATGTCCGCCCGCGGCATTTCGGCTAACTGCCGATCGATACTAGCCTGAACCTTAGTGATGAAATCTGCATCCGTTGAAACCAGTATTGCCTGTGCATCCTCGTCATGCTCGGCCTGCGAAAACAGATCCATGGCGATCCAATCAGGATCAGTCTTCCCATCACACACGACCAGAATCTCAGATGGCCCGGCAATCATATCGATACCACAAGCGCCAAACACCATACGCTTAGCCGTAGCCACGTAGATATTGCCTGGCCCAACGATTTTATCAACCTGGGGCACTGTTTCAGTGCCATAAGCTAAGGCTGCTACAGCCTGAGCACCACCCACACCAAAGACACGATCAACACCCGCTATAGCGGCAGCGGCCAAGACCATATCGTTCAGCACACCATCCGGAGTAGGCACAACCATAATCAGCTCAGCCACACCCGCCACTTTGGCTGGCACGGCATTCATCAGCACCGAAGAAGGATAAGCAGCCTTACCGCCGGGAACATACAAACCCACACGATCCAACGCAGTAACCTGCTGCCCAAGCATCGTACCGTCCGCCTCAGTGTAACTCCAGGATTCCAGGCTCTGATGTTCCGCATAGGCTTTGATACGCCCAGCAGCTTGCTCCAAGGCCTGACGTTGCTCTGGACTAATCGCGTCCAGCGCCTCCTGCAATCGGGCTAAAGGTATTTCCAGCTCAGTCATTGAGTCCACAGTCATGCGGTCAAAACGATTGGTATATTCAACCAGCGCAGCATCGCCACGCTTGCGAATATCGCCGATAATACCGTTCACTGTCTCGAAAACCGCATCGTCAGATGCACTATCCCAAGCCAGCACATTATCCAGATCCTTCCAGAAGTCAGCCGAAGTGGAATCGAGTGTTTTGATATTCATATTAGCCTTTCTTAGCGCGACGCTGTCGAACTGCATCAGCCAACTGCCCCAACACCTGCTCGGTTGTTTCCCAGTTAATACAAGCATCGGTAATACTCTGCCCATACACTAATTCTTCAAGCTTCTTGCCATCACCTTTCTGGTTGCCTTCCACCAGATGACTTTCAATCATCACACCACTGATAGCATCACTGCCCGCGGCCATTTGCGCGGCCACATCGTCACAAACGACAGGCTGACGGCGGAAATCTTTACTGCTATTAGCATGACTGAAATCAATCATCAGGTATGGCGGCAATCCGGCTTTTTCAAGATCAGCAACAGTAGCAGCAACACTCTCCGCATCGAAGTTCGTCTGCTGGCCACCGCGCAGGATAACGTGGCAATCATCATTACCTTCGGTAGCAAAAATCGCAGTCCTGCCCTCCTTAGTCACCGAGAGGAAATTATGAGGACGCGAGGCAGCGGAAATAGCATTGATCGCGATATTTACATTGCCATAAGTGCCGTTTTTGAAGCCAATCGGACATGACACACCCGAAGACAATTCACGATGCCCCTGACTCTCAGTCGTCCGCGCACCAATGGCCGCCCAACTCACTAAATCAGCAACATACTGCGGGCTAATCAGATCCAAATACTCGGTCGCCGCCGGAATACCCATCTCAGTCAGATCCAATAATAACTTACGCGCAGTGCGCAGGCCTTTGTTGATATTAAAACTGTTGTCGAGATCAGGGTCGTTAATCAAACCCTTCCAACCAATACTGGTGCGCGGCTTTTCAAAATACACCCGCATAATAATATGCAAATCATCCTTCAGCTCATCACGCAAGGTCTTCAAACGTGCCGCATATTCAAGCGCAGCATCAACATCGTGCACAGAACAAGGCCCGACAATCACCAGCAAACGATCATCTTCCCCATGAATAATTTTATGAGCGTCATTACGCGCCCGAAAAACAGTCTGAGTCGCTTCTGCACTCATCGGGAATTCATTGATCAATGCATAGGGTGAAGC
>CANNZV010006792.1:0-15170 GCA_947561585.1 Caprella mutica | reverse complement strand
CGAGTGCATTAAGTTGTGTTTAACATGGGAGTGGTTAGGTTAAGTAAATAAAAAACTAATATATTATATCTGAATTATTATTTGTAAAAGTTTGTAATACATTTTCATGACTTTGAGCAAATTGGAGTTACTGTAGCGTTGTCTCCACTTAAGTATGAGATAAGAGTTTTATAAGAGTGGTATGTAAAATTTATTTTCATATGACATTTAGAATTTAGAATTTTCTTTCAATTCGATCATTATCATGTAACATTATCATTAATTGATATTTGTATGATAATAAATTTTAATGCAGTATCTATGATATTAGTAATTTATATCGAGTAGTATTGCTGATTTTTTTCAGTGGCAGGACTTGAGCGAAAAACATCCTTTCCATAATATTTTTATATACACTCATATTGTTTTATATTTACTTCTTTATAATGAAATAACGATCAGTAAATTTTAGTGCTTCACCCTGTAATTAAAAGAAAAATAGAATCAACGTATCATTTGTAATGCAGAGTGAAATCATTTGAGTTTCAATGTTCCCCAGACTGATATTCTTGTACTTAAGGGCCGTACACACGTAGGGTTTTTTAAGATTTTCCACCAGACTTATACTAGTATGACCTTTTGCTAAGCTCCTCTCACTCTTTTCCACGAAAATAGAAGAAAAAACTATATAAATGTTAGCTATTTTATTTGTTATCCATGATACTTGCAGGTATTATTGCGAGGTTCATAGACTATAACAGGTTAAACGAATAAAATAGTACGAAATGTTACTAAGAGCTGCGTCTACAAAGTCTTTAGATGAAAACCTATTCTTTAGATTAAAACCTATAAAACCTATGTTACAAATAATTGACATTGTATATTTTTTATTTTATTATTGCAATATTATATTTGTTCTTATATTAGCTACAGTAATTAAAGCGGATGAAAATGTTAACCAGTGCCCCTAATCAACGGACAACGGAGTGAATTGCAGTTAGTTTTTTGTTCCTTTTGCAGCGGAAAAACTATTTCATTGAAATATTTTTATACCATTCGATAGATTATTAAATTTTGAACAATCCTATATTGACTCACGCACGGATTTAATCAATTGTTTAAGAGATATTCAAGAAGAAAGACAGAAATTGTTCCTTCCATTGCTAATTGTCGTAGTGAATAGCAGTTAGTTTTTTTGTCTATTTTGCAGCGGAAAGACGGTTATTTAAAAAAAATTACATCATTCGATAGATTATTAAATTCTTAAGAATTCTAGGATGACTTACGCGCGAGTATAATTTACCGTTTAAGAGATATTCAAGAAGAAAGAAGAAATATTCGGTGGAGTGAACAGCTCTTGGTTTTTTGTTTATTTTTCAGCGGAAAAACGATTATATTAAAATACTTTTATATCGTATGATAGATTAGTTAATTTAAAATGATTCTGAGTACAAAACTACTATTCAAATGTGTATGGTTTTGAAGAAAAACGCATTTGTCTCACTGTTTCACAACTATTCTTCAAGAAATCGTACATCTGGCAATTTTTTCCCTATTCGTTTAACCTGTTATAGTCTATGAACCTTGGTATCATGGATACCAACTAAAATAAATAATAATAATTTATAACCCATTTTCTTATATTCTCGTGGAAAAAAGTAGGAGGAGCTTAGCAAAAAGTCATACTACTATAAGTCTTGTGGAAAATCTTTAAAAAATCCTACGTGTGTACGGCCCTTTAGGTTCACTCACCTTCGATGTGACAGGGAATTGTGGCAGGCGAGCATTGATGGCTGCGCATTTGTCATATGCGTACCTAGCAAAAGAGAAACTTACTTGTAATTTTATTTAATAAAGGAAAATATAAGAACTGCTTTCTTTATCTCCCATTTATTATAAGATAATAGCTAACTAGCTGTACCCGTGGATATTCCATGGTTTTATTGCACAGTTTGGTCACGTGTGTAGTATATTTTCATTTCACATTGAAATCTTCATAAATTTTTATGTAATGGCTGAAGCGATATGTTGGTTCATTCAAAGGGAAACTAAAAATAACAGAGTTTAACTAATTCTCATTCGGCAGAGGCTAAATTTCCTCTTCTGTTTTTTCTGTTTTTCAATTTTGCCGGAGTTTTCATTTATCCCAGAATTTTCGGTATCCCAGATTTTTTCGGTTTCCGTTTATTATGTTCTCTTCTATCAGTTTTCGTTTTTCTTTTTTTCCGTTTTTTTCTTTTTTCGGGCTTCCGAAATTATCGACTTTCCAAATATTTTAGATGGTTTTCTGTTTCTTCTGAATCTTTTTCGGTTCTCCAGGTATTTAAGGTTCTGGATTTTTCGATTTTCATGATTTTTTACTTCTGTATTTTTTTCAATTTCTCCTGATATTTCAGTTTCGGATAACTTTTCTTTTACGATCCGAAACTGTTTCATTTACTTTTACGGTCCGATTTTTTTTCTGATTTACTTTTACGGTCCGAACTTTTTTGTTATACTTTTACGATCTGAATTTTTTGTGATTTACTTGTACGGTCTGAACTTTTTTTTAAATAAAAAAAGGAAATTGATATAATTAATAATATCTTGGTCTCTTTTTCTCCGCCTCTTATTGCACTATTAACAGGTAAAAACATTTTTTACCTGATGGACATATTTTAAGAACAGGTAAGCAATGAGTGAGGGTGACTATGTTTGTCATTGCACAAAGGTTATTCTTAGAGCTAACTCTGTGATTTTACTAACTGAAAGGCAAAAGGCAATGAATGAAAAAGGAAAAAAATTATAATGGTAGACATTATAATACAGGGTGCTTACACTTCTTCCTCAGAAATTATTTGGAAATAGAACAACTTCAGTGACATTTTGATCTCATTGAAGTTTTCATTCTGAATATTCATTCTTCGCTTGTTCATTGCATGGTTAATGCCCGTTTCACACTTGCATATTTAACAGCGCGGAAAAAAGCTCTTCTTAACATATGTTTACACTTGCGTTTTTTTATCGTTGATGGAAAAATCACATTAAATTTTTACTTCAGCTATAAAAAACGCAAGTGTGAACACATTTTAAGAAGAGCTTTTTTCCGCTCTGTTAAAAATGTAAGTGTGA
Organism: Caprella mutica; assembly: GCA_947561585.1. Taxonomy (NCBI): domain Eukaryota; kingdom Metazoa; phylum Arthropoda; class Malacostraca; order Amphipoda; family Caprellidae; genus Caprella; species Caprella mutica. Next base: position 12,080 of record CANNZV010006792.1, on the reverse strand, counting down.
AGCGGGCCTTAACCATGCAATAAACAAGCGAAGAACGAATATTCATAGTGAAAACTTCAATGAGATCAAAATGTCACTGGAAATGTTCTATTTTCCAAGGGAGAAGTGTAAGCACCCTTCACTATAATGCCTACCACTATAATTTTTTTCCTTTTATTCACTGCTTTTAGTAAGTAAAATCACAGAGTTAGCTCTAAGAATAACCTTCGCGCAATGACCAAAATAATCACCCTCATTCATTGCTTACCTGTTCTTAAACAATGACCGTCAGTTAAAAAATTTTTTACTTGTTAATAGTATATTAAAAGGCGGAGTAAAAGAGAACAAGATACAGATTTTCGTCCATTGGCTAACGATTTACAAGTATTTGAAAAAGCGGAAACATTTTTGTAGCCCATACTGTATGAATTACTCTGAAGAATATTTACGAGATAACTTACTGCCAGGAGAAGTAATCATTGCTCTGAGGAATATTTATAATTTTCCCCGAACCGTAGTCAGGTAGGCGGTAAGCAGACGTAAAAGTCTTCAGTTCTGTACCAGGTTCCTTGGAGTCCATCACCAACTGACACTTGAACTCCTGAGAAGAAATGGGAAGTTGTCAAAACTGATTAATATTCTACTTTTAAACTTATAAGAATCTGGTCGAATCAGAAACATAATTTCGCGAAAGAGTATATTAATTGAATCAAAAGCTTTAATAATGAAATAATATACGTATATTTTATAAAATTTTAGAATATGCACTAGATAAAATGGTAATTTTATCTTTATATAAAGTATCCATGGCCAAAATGGGTAAAATAAACGTTATTTGAAAAACTATTTGTACTTTTCAAACGTTTATAAATGGTGTTATGTGCTGTGTCTGTTATAAAAATAGAGATATTTTATTGGTTCTTACTTAAATTCTTATTCAAATTCTTAATAGAATGTTGATAGGAACATGTGTTGAAATTTTAGTTACATGTATTACACACTCGTTATATATTTAATGTTAACTTCCTGTTAGACTAGCTCAGCTATATTAAATTACCTATTGTTTCAATAACTATGTATTACTTTTAATGAGAAACGGACATAAGGTCTAAAGTCGATCACACTTCCGTCGAGGGTTAAATACCTTGTCTTGTTGGTTCTGAAGTCAGTCTGTCTTGAACATTACTCAGTGAGAGATGGGTTCCACTCATCTCTCCATAGACTTCTAATTGTATAACATATTTACTCTTTAAATAAACTCTATGTCTTAACGTTGTTAACCCACTGATTTAACCTAATTCTAACAGGTTATGGGCCCAGTGAACGATAAGAGTTTATAAATCAAATTATGTTTAAACAAATTAGAAGTTTATAATAGTAATAAAAACGAAGTGCTGTGAAAAAAGTGTTAACCTATATGAAACATATCACTTAAAACGCTTGCGTAAGCAAATCGTGCTCACCGCTAATGAGGTCAATTATAATGATTGCTCTAGCGAAAAATGCACTTGTGTTATAATATAATGATTTAGTATTTTTGCGGAAGAGGTGTCAAGAGAGGTCACAAATTACCTTTAAATCTGTGACCTTATCCTTTGGTAAACAGTCTTTCAACAAAAGGTTCTTGCGAACTAAGGCTGTGTTACTGTTCCAATTAAATATTAATAATTATATTCAGTGCAGTTATTCTTATGAATTAGAATAATGTTAAAACATCAATTCAGTTAAACAGTAAATCAAGTTAACTGCTTTGGTTGTTTATTTTTGTTAAAGTATTGAATGATAGTAAATACTTATATTCAGTGCAGTTATTCTTATGAATTAGAATAATGTTAAAACATCAATTCAGTTAAACAGTAAATCAAGTTAACTGCTTTGGTTGTTTATGTTTGTTAAAGTATTGAATGATAGTAAATACTTATATTCAGTGCAGTTATTCTTATGAATTAGAATAATGTTAAAACATCAATTCAGTTAAACAGTAAATCAAGTTAACTGCTTTGGTTGTTTATGTTTGTTAAAGTATTGAATGATAGTAAATACTTATATTCAGTGCACTTATTCTTATGAATTAGAATAATGTTAAAACATCAATTCAGTTAAACAGTAAATCAATTTAACTGCTTCGGTTGTTTATGTTTGTTAAAGTATTGAATGATAGTAAATACTTTCAACAAAAGGCTCTTGCGAACTAAGAATTCTGTTTTTGTTTCAATTGAATATTAATAATTATATTCAGTTATTCTTATGAATTAGAATAATGTTAAAACATCAATTCAGTTAAACAGTAAATCAAGTTTAACTGGTTTGGTTGTTTCAAGAAACATTTCAGAAAAACACGTGGGCTAACAAATTTCGTTTGAAGAAAAAGCTCTACAATCTAAAATTGAAGTCTCCTGATCTACTCGACTTTCATTTGAAGGAACTAACTGAAGTTTTTCAAGAGCTTGCCTTGTTAAATCAAGTGATCAGTGAAGAGGATAAAGTGATTTGTCTTCTGTCATCACTGCCAGGGCCGTTTGAAGTGCTTGTCACTGCACTTGAAGCTCAGACAGACATCCCTAACTGGATTACCGTAGCTGACACACTCCGGAGTGAAGCTGAAAAGTTGAGTATTCTTCTCAAACTAACAACTACTCATCCCAGAGCTACCCCAATCTGGATACACCCAGCAAGGAGGAGGATACGGCACTTGAAACAGTGGGGGGTACTATGGACAGCAGCAGAATTACTATGCACAGCAGCAACAGACACCGCTAACCCAAATCTCTTACGGCAACTGGGGACAACAGGCACCGGGCGGTTGGAATGCCGCAACCACTGGACAAGCTGCCGGTACTTGGAGTGGCTATGGACAACAAACCGGACAAACGCCCCAGCAAAGCTGGAGCAACTCCACATACTTGTGGTGGCTATGGGAACTACAACTACAAGAAGTAAAATAAGTAAAGACTTGTTTGTTTGTAAATAGCTACACAAGAAAGTGGTAGTGTTAAGTTGCTATAATGACTTAGTTTAACTGACATTTAACTTACGCCATATTGTAGTTCTATTCACAGTAAATAAAGAACCTGATGTTAGTCTAGTGGTAGGTTTAGTTAACTTTCGCCTCTACGGTTCTTGCACCGGTGTACAACTTGCTTCAGCATTTGTGAAGTGAATTCTCAAATTAATTGAAATTAGGCTTTTGGATAGTAGTTAGATAGAATTTTTATTGCTTTTTAATGATCAGCAGATTAATCTTTGAATCGTAACAAAAACTACCGACACAGCATTTAATTATTATTTTAATTGTTGACTCAGCATGTTTACTTAATAGAAGTACGCGGTCTATTAGGTGAGCATATGAATTGAATACAGATGAATTGATATTCATACTGTAAATATTTGTGAATATTTAGAAGTGAATATTTAGAAATAAATATTTTTTCATTTTGAAATACTAATTAGATTTTGATGATTAGAAAATTTTAAAGTCAAAATAAATTAGGAATTTGCAGGAATGAAATATTTTTAAATTAATATACATAAATGAAATGGTTATATTTATAACTAATTTGCAGTAAAATATTAAACGATCTTTCAATTTTTCTGAAGAAAGAATTTAATAGTAAATTTTATTCAATAAAATAATTAAAAAATAGAAATTCTATTTTTTAACGGAAGGATGTTAATTTTAATTGCATGATTATTAAGCAATGTTAATTTTTACAAATTAAATTGAAATAAAATAAGCAAGAATGTCACAATATGTTAAGTTCAGTTTTGATGTGTATTCATACTATTTTTTATGTTATATGTAAGTTTGAAATATTTTATATACATAGTATATTTTCTTTTTGGATTTCTGAAGACTCTAATTTATATCGACATTCAGAAATAAAAAGAGGGAAAGAAAGGAATTATTTGAAATAGAATTAAACCATTAATAAATGTTTAAAATTCTTGCAGTTATAGGTTTGATTTTTTATGTTACATGTAAGTTTGAAATATTTTATATACATAGTATATTTTCTTTTTGGATTTCTGAAGACTCTATTTTATATCGACATTCAGAAATAAAAAGAGGGGAAGAAAGGAATTATTTGAAATAGAATTAAACCATTAATAAATGTTTAAAATTCTTGCAGTTATGATTGTTCAATTTGAAGTTCAGAATTTTTCAATTTGAGTTTTAATGTTTTGAATTTTAGGATTGATTAAAATGAGATTTATGTCTTTAAATTTAGAATAATTCATTTCCTATGTAAATTGTTGTTCATTGTTTTTTTTAATGGATCGTCTGACATATTCTCTAAATCGTTGCCTATTGATAGATTTACCAAATTTGTTAAATTAATAGGTATGAAAAATATAAAATGTCGTGTGAGGAGGAGTGTTGAAATTTTAGTTACATGTATTACACACTCGTTATATATTTAATGTTAACTTCCTGTTAGACTAGCTCAGCTATATTAAATTACCTATTGTTTCAATAACTATGTATTACTTTTAATGAGAAACGGACATAAGGTCTAAAGTCGATCACACTTCCGTCGAGGGTTAAATACCTTGTCTTGTTGGTTCTGAAGTCAGTCTGTCTTGAACATTACTCAGTGAGAGATGGGTTCCACTCATCTCTCCATAGACTTCTAATTGTATAACATATTTACTCTTTAAATAAACTCTATGTCTTAACGTTGTTAACCCACTGATTTAACCTAATTCTAACAACATGTACGTCATAAATTATTAACAGATTGAATAATTAAAATGCAAACTCACGTTAGGAGGGAGATGGGCCACTCCACCGCATGATGGGTGGTTACTGCAAACCATCACACAAGGGATGAGAGCGTACACGGTGGGATAGACCACCACGTGAAGGTTGGCATGAAGATTCTCAACCAACCGGAGAGTTGTTGTAAACATTGCTTGATACTCTTATAGGAGACCGTAGGATGAATTGCAAAGTAACCCTGAAAAATGTAATGCTGTTATATCATAATATGTCGTATTTCATTTTATATTTAAAGTTTCATTCTTGGTTATAGAAGGAGAATTTAACCTACTGTCGATACGTCCAAACTATTACAGCAATGATCTACAACAGTACACATTATATTTAGTATACCTCAGTGTACTATTATAACTATCAAATATTAACAAATAAATATATTCACGGTTTAATGTTTTTTCTTTCTGTAAATGCATCGGGAACAAAACTATTCTAGCAGACACGTTTGTTAGTAATCGATTAGGGATGCATTACTGTAAAGTGTCCGTATAAAATAATGATCTTGTCATGGATATGCTCACATTTTCTTTATATTACATGTTTACTTAAAAATATTTCCACGAAAATCGTTTGAACAAAGATAAAAAATTTAATCGGAACGAGTTAAATTTTCAACAGAATATTTTGTCTTTTAAAATGATTGATCTAGTTGGCTATAGAACTTATAGAAAATCTCTCTTAATCTTCTATGGCCCCATCATAACTTTTTCTCCGGTTAATAAAGTTGTATTTGAAATGATAACAAATTCATTAATTAATACTGGTACCTCCGTAACTAATCATCACCAATTTAAATATCAATTATGTGAAAAAATTTAACATGGTATTTACTATTACTTAAAACACTATCTTATTTGAAACCTTCTCACTTTAATATATACTTTAAATCAATTGGTTCTAAATCGACTCGGAGCACTAATTTATGAAATATTTTTTCGTTACTCTTATAAATTGTTTTTACCGATTTAAAACAATAAGTGGCACCTTCGAGCGGTACGGTTTAAACCGCTACATCTAATAATTTCAACATACATATTTGAAGATATATTTATTCACATTATACAGAAAAAAAAACTGACAAACATATTTTCTAATATATTAAAATGATTTAAATTAGTTTTATATAATTCCTACACAAAACTTATTTTAACTTTTATATAATATTCATGTTTTCAAACACTCGAGTAAATATTTGTTGTTCATGTCTGTTTTTAAATTTATTTACATAATTCACATTTAAGAATAAAGAGTTATAATCTAAGGGGTTAGTTACTGCATCACTTCGTGCATTTTCAAAATTCAAAACATTTCATTAAACAGTGATTTGTAATCCATATTATAGGAAGTCCAAATTTAAAAAATCCTTTTCAAATAGAATATTATTTTAATCTATTCTATACTTCAAATACTTCTACACGTAGGGTTTTTTAAATCTTTCCACCACACTTTTTACTAAGCTCCTCCTACTTTTTCCACGAGAATTTTGAATTATATAAGAAAAAACGATCTAAATAATAATTTATTTTATTTAGATCGTTTTTTCTTATGAAATTCAAAATTCTCGTTGAAAAAGTAGGAGGAGCTTAGCAAAAAGTCTGGTGGAAAGACTTAAAAGTCTCTGCGTGTGTACGGCCCTTTAGAAATATTACAAGGATTATAAAGCTAAGTATATTTTATAATACAACTTCCTATAACCTAAATTATTTTGAAATTTGCAATAATAATCAAAGAAAAATATTAAAAATATTACTTATACATAACAATCGATCCACAAATAAAAATTTTATATGAAATATGAGATGACACCCTTGAATTGGGTCAAACAACGTTCTATAGTTGTTTTTCAGTATAATGACATACATTTGAATTTGTATAATTTTCTAGCTATACAATCATAGGTTAGCTTAATTTGGGTCAAAAGATGTTCTGTAGTTTTCAAATATGTGCATTAGCATGGGGAACGTATTTCTCTCAACAACATGTCTATATCTAAACAAGGTGACCCACAAAAAAGTGTACCAACTTAGAATTAATATAAATATCGAATTTGTAATTAGTTAAAAAATGAGTTACAGTGAATTTAAAAATTAAATTTTTTCCATGTATCCATTCTAGCACCGTCATTGCTTAAGCTTGTACTTGTACGATATTTATATTAATTCAAACGAGTGTACACTTTTTTGTGGGTCACCCTGTATATGTACTTACTGTATAACCAATGTGAACACTCATTCACAATCATATTATAATTCTGCTTGTTCCTTCATTAGGGTCCCCGCACACGAGCGTTCCTTCGCCGCAACGTCAAATGAACGCAGCCGCATGACCAGGGCACACGAGCGTGTGCTGCAACGGAAAATTAACCCAGATGCATATAGAGAGTGACTTGCAGTATGTACCAGTCACACTATACCCAACTAGTTACACTATAGGCTATCTAACCAGTCACACTATACCTTAACGGATCAAAATTGTAAAGTAATTGTAATTGGTACGTATATCGGTTACCAATACGTATCGTTGCATATTCATTCAAAAAGTTTATATTAACTTCATAAGGGCTTGATCGATAAGGAAATACCTGAATTAACTCTGTTTTCTCGTTTTATTATTTCTTTGTAATAACTCAAAGACTGTTAAAATGAAGGGACAAAAATTTCTTATATGTTCAATAAAAATGATTCGATCTCTACTATTTAATTACAATTACCATTGAAAGATGCGGCAACAAACCGTCCGTGTGCGCACCCACACGTAGATTATATAGAATTGACTGGTAATGCGGTAGTCCCATCCGTCAAGGGAACGCATTACCCTGCGTCAAGAATTGTCCGTCTCTGCCGGACGGCAAAGAACGCTCGTGTGCCCACATGCCTGAAAGTTAATGTTATTTTAGGTTCATGCGTCAAGTGCCGGACCAGACACTCCTATCGCAAAGTGGGAATTATCGTAGATTTTGATAGGTCTATCAAAATTTAAATTTCCATAAATTTCCCATAAATAAAATACTGTATGTTTACTAGTTAGGTAGGCACCTACTTACCTAGTAAAATTTGGAAAATCAACCAAATAATTCATACCTATTTATAGGGGTAAGTACCTAGTTATGGGACGGTTCCACATTTACAGAAAAGTAATGATTACAATGAGAGTTAAATGATAATTAAAATAGCTACCTATAATATTTATAATACGTGTCCGAAAATGTGGAACTGTTCGATAATTCGGAACTTACCCTAGTCAGTAACTAATATGTAGAATTGTAAATAACTAATCATATTTATTCTAAAAAATACAAAAATTTATTTTAAAGTTATTTACAAAAATCTCAATCAAATAATATAAATAGGTAGACTACTAAATAATAAATTCAATCTTTCATATCTAAAATGCGAATAATTATCAAATTTACTCCATATATATCACAAATATTCATTCAAATAACAGTTGCGAACACTTGTTCGGGGACAAATTTGTCCAACATGTTGAAAGTCACTGACAGTTTCGATTCTTGTGATCAGGGACAAATTTGCCTGCCATATCGCGGACAAATTTGCTCGCGAACACCAGATTTCAGAGAAATCTGGGCATTTGTCGGAGCGTCTGGACGGGGCTTTAGTGAGTTGGTGAGTCCGTCCGTTACGCTTTCAGTAATTAGATAAAAGCAAATTCGGTATGCATGATACCACAAACTAAACATCTTATTTTATAATTAATTGTTCCTCTTATTTTTCATATTCATAAAGTTGGTGTAAATAGAAGTTCGTAATGTGACCAAGATAATCAAATACAATAATGGATATTATTTTCAGAAGCATGTTACTAAACACATTTGCTGCTTTTTATATGTTTTCAGTCTAAAACAGATTTTCTTTTTTATCAGTTCTATAAAAACATTTTAGTTGATTCTCATCCTGTGGATTTTCCACGGGTCTTGCTAGTTAAAATTATTGAGAGTCCATTCACAATCTATACCATTGGTTCTTAACCTTTTTGGAGGTACCTAACCCCAGAAGCTTCATATATGCATTCATCGAACCCTTGTAGTTGGAAAATAAAATGTGTTTTCCCCTTCAAAATAAAAATATATGTACATAACTAAAGTTAAACTGCATTAGTGCACAAACTGTACCAAGCATCGTTTGCACTGGCACACTAAATCAATATGCTCAATGATCAAAATGAAATAAACATGAATAAATTGGTATTGAAGACCCGTTATTTTTAACGGGCAAATACACTATAGTTTTCAATAAAATGATCACAAATCAATACAAGTGGCTCCACTCCAAAAAAGGCCAATATTCAGGTAATTAATATTTTTTTTATTGAAAGTACGGAAAATAAATATTTCGAATTTTGAAAAACTTTAAAAAAAGTTAGAAAGCGTAAAATTTTTATTAAGGTATCCAAAAAAATAACATAATTACTATCAATTAGAAATTATGTGAATGTGATCATGTAGAATTGCTTTTATCAAGCCTGTTTTATCAAGCCTGTACACCGTATATAGAACGGTGTAGAGTGTTCCTAACCACTGGTGTTCGGTTCTCATAAGTACGGAACACCAGTGAAAAGGTCTACAGTACACATCATTTGAAGGAAAAATAGAATAAAGAGTTTATCTAACATTTGTGAGTTAGGGTTCTAAGTGATAGCTAGATCCTTTACCCGATATGAGTGAGGCAGTTTAACCGCCTCGTTTTTTCTGCCCTGTTTACGCGTCTTCAGTTGATCACGGTTATATGAATGGAATTCAAATTTTCATACTATACTAGCGTTGATACCGCTTTTCATTCATTTAACCGTGATTATTTTAAGAAGCGGAAACAGGGCAGTGAAAACGCGGCGGTGAAACTGCTAGATAGTATAGGCCTAAGGAAAATTCTCTAAATGGTAGATAGCTCTTTTACCCTATTTTTTTCATTTAATGGAAAACAAACCTTCTAATCTTTTATGATTTAAATTTCAAATTTGATAAATTTTCATCTTTTTTCATAATTTTTCGACGTTTTCGAACTTCTGACTCAATGGCATAGTTTTATTTTTTCTTTTATGCTGCTAACAAAAAATAAATTAAATATATTCATTAAATAGATGAATTTGTCTCATCCCGAACCAATTAAATTTTAAAAAATACTTCATTGTTTGAAAGCGATATGGGACAAATATGGGACAATAAAAACAAAAGGATTGTGTACACACAGAGAAAGGTTTACTTGAATCAAATCAAATTTTATTTGTTTTGACTCATATGAATGGTTTGCTTTTGCCCCTACCTACGTGGTGAGTTGCAGGTACTATTTATAAGTAGTTAAATTGACGTTTGTTAAAACAAAACAGTCGTTTAAAAAAAAAAGTAGCTCCAACTCTCATAGTAAGTTAATTTATACACCAGATACATTGGATTAACAGTCTTTGTGAGTTACTACAATACACTCTGTTATAGTTATTGTATAAACATAAGTTAAAATTCTCAAAAAAGGTAACTTTTAACTATCATAGTAATTAAGTTCATCCAATCCATAAAATGAATCGAATTAACTAATGTTTGATGACACACCACGTCATAGCTGCTTTAAAACACATGAAAATATGAATAAAATTCAACCAACTCACATTATAAATAAATTGATGACCCATGTGATATGACCATATGGGTTGTACTTTTCTCTCTCTGTGTAATTTTATTGAGTATTTAACATTAATTGAATACAGTTTATAGGTAACTGACATGAAGTATAAATCAAATAATTTATTACGCGTAAAAACAGTTACTAATTTTTCCTACTGAAGTGAAAAGCTTATATATTTATAATATAATTAATATATATGCATTGAATTTTTATATATACTATACATCAACCCATATACTAAACAGGTAGTTTCATATATATTTATAATACATGTTTGAGTAATAACGAAACAGGTTATGTTATTGAATTCATGAGTGAATCATCTTAAAGTTTTATATTACTTTTTTTTATATTATAATTATAATACTCAATAGTCATACCTCTGAGTTAACTAGTTAATTATTATGCAATGGATTTTATATGTTATTCAACTTTTTGAGGTGATTGCAATATCATTAACATTCACTATACAAATATTCTCCAAAAGGTTTCGAATCGAAATATTTAGCAGGTTCAGTTAAGTAATTTAAATACAAATTAAATTAAATCAATTATTTTCACTAAATAATTAAACACTTTCACTCTGACACCTACAGTATTCGCAAAGTAAGTATTAACGTAGATCATAGAAAATTTGACTATTATGGAAATTATATTATGACCTAAGATGACCGAGTACCGTAAGCCAAATAATTGAAATAATTTGTCCATACCTACTTCTTGTCTCTGACATCTAAATAACACAAATGGCGTACAATCGCAATAGAATTAGTATTAAAATGAAGTAATTTTTAAACAAAGAATATGTTTATCTTCAGAATTAAGAATAGTGCGATTAATATTAATGATTTAATATTATCATTATTATTATGCTAAATTATTTATTTTGGGTCGTATCCACTGTTAAAACAACATCAGTTTTTTTATACTTTTTACTTTATATGACAAAATAATATCATTAATTAATATTATTTATTATTAATATGATAAAAGCTTATAATAAATAGGTAAATAGCATCAATTAGTTACCTTTTAATTAAACAGCCACCAAATCTCATTAGAAAATGTTCTATTTTGTAGTGATGCGTTATATGCGTCGCTTCAATGTGATTTCAGAATTAATTTGAAATCACAATTATTAAGAAGCTATAGAAAATATTTAAACCTGGGAAATTAGTAGTTCATTATATTAATTTACTGTTGGACATTGAAACATAGGAGCTAAATATATTTTCTCTTAGCTTTGTTAAACTGACTTCGAAAGGAGCATACCATTACAAAATTATTGAAACACTGTTTTATTTTTCTATGTGAATTACCTTGAAAAAGTAACACAATTGTTGTTGCTGTTTTCTGAAACTAAACTATCATGACCTCCCTGTACTTACGTTTATATGTATATGTTTATAAGTAATTAACAGTCATTATAATTTCTCCACTTTAATTATTATCAATCAATAAAGATAAAAAAAACCTATAAAAGAATATAATAAATTATTTACCACGTTTCAACGTAAAAATGTCACATTGTAGGCGGAAGTAGTATAGTGTCACTTTATCGTCAGTAAATATGTATTATAAGCCTACATTTGAATGATCAGCATCGTAGTATAGGGCACATAGAGGTAAAATAAAGGATGAAAAAGAACACGCTTATTTCTAATCATACTATCTACACATATATATAG
>CANNZV010006791.1:0-15171 GCA_947561585.1 Caprella mutica | reverse complement strand
GACAGATAATAAAATTGATTATTTTCGTGTATTTGCTGAATATAATTAATTAGACTGGATAATAATAATCGAATTAAACCAAAATTATGCACATAGTTTTCTATTTACTGAACCAAATATTCGAAAATGACATAAGTAAATTCCAATTTATCGGTCTGTTCCATACTTTCGATTCTATTTGACATTTTGACTCATTATTTCAATTGGTATCTAGGAGTCGACAAAATAAAATGATTTAAAAATGTTAAATTGTATTGTTTTTCCTTATCGAAAATATGGAACTGATCAATAACCCGGTACTCATCCTGTATCATTTCTGGTAAGTTTATAGCATTATCATTACAATTATCAAAGAGTTTGTTATTTCTCAAAGTAGACTAAGTATATAACAATAAATAATGACTGCTTCAGGTAATAGATTTTGCTAAGTTTGCTCTCAGTGCCATAAGAAGAGGTGTGCAATTCTCAGGTAATTACACCGGATATTAGTATAGAGCACACGTGAGAAATGCATCACAGATAATTGTTATACTATAGCATGCATACTTAGGATACTGTCATGAGTATTATAGTGTAAAAATTAGAAGAATGATGCCTTCGTATACAATGATATAATTTGAAAAAAAGAACAGCTTGGAAATAATGAAATTTATGGCATGATCTTATGAAATCCTGTGGATATCAGGACTTTTTCGTATCCTATAATATATGCCATAAAAAATATAAATTTGCTTTAAATATAATCATTTAATTTAATAACAGGTTTAACATCCATATCGCTGTCGTTAAAAGGAAATTAAATACTAGAGACTCAAAAAGCAATCAGAAATTAAAGTGGCTCCATGAACTAAATCGCCTACTGTGACAAGCTCATGGATGCAGAAAAGCTACTTCGTGAATGCAGTCACTGACCAAGGAATGTGACGAAAAGGGACACAAGCACAAGTGGCTGCACTCACGGATGGAAGAGGAAAATGAAGAGGTGTTATATAGTAAATGAAGCCTAAAGATCTACCTAACACAAAATCTAAGACCGCGTAGTTGCAGAGTATAACCCTAGCGCTATCCTCTAAAACTGCAAGTAGCGTTAAAAAAATGATAAACATGGTAAAAATTAAAAAAAAGATTTTATGGTAAAAATGAATAATCATGTCTGATTTCAAGTTCATTACCTTTTTACAACACTCTGATCAGTGTGATCCTCTTTTATCAGTTATAAAAGAGATCAGTGTGTTCTTTTTTATCAGTTATAAAAGAGATGCAGTATTTGTTTTTCGACAGTGATTAACATTATATTTTCAATGATTCACTCGAAGTATCACCCTGTTGTTTAAATAATAGCGCTGTGTAATAAGAAATAGATTGCTGTGTAAATAATAGATCGCAGCTTGAAATAACCAATGCACTATTAATAATATATTATTGAATTTGACAGCAAATCGATATTTAATATATCATTTCGATAAATAATTATTTATCAATTTATATTAAGTATTGGAAATCCCTAATTTTTTTTCATTGTTCAGAAGTTTTTGTTTATGTTTTAGCTTTATGTACAATTGAAAACTAGTTATACTTGATAGTGATTGCAATATTTGATTCCTTTTTTAGATATTCCATACATGAATATTGATCCAAAAAAAGCGGTCAGTGGCCTAGAGCCATTTTCCTATCTGACAACTTCTCCAATGCCTCTTGTTGTGAAATTAATTTTCTAATTTCTCTTGAAGTACTGTAGCTTTAATTAATTTCTCGTATTTCCTTATAGGTATAATAGTGTTGTGTTTTAAAATATTTATTATGTAATTTATATGAAAACTATCAAATAATAAATTTTTGATCAAGTGTAAATAATATTTATGAAAAAATTTCTAAACACATAGTTCCTAACTATCCTATTCCACCATGGCCCCCACAAATAACGGAACCACTAAAGTTTCCCCGGGGGAAGCACAGAGACCCCCCTCTTCCTTACTGGGGGGTTGCCACAGCTACTCCACCACCAACAAACGGGGGTTAGAACTCTACTGCCGCCGGTGGGACCCCCCTGGTACAGCCGAGGCGAGGTAAGTAATTTACAGTGCTAATTTATTTTTATTCTAAAAATAATGACTTTTTAAACAAAACAAAAAAATGTTTAGGTAAGAAACAGGGCACAACATTTAAGTGGGATTACGGTGCTGGGACAATTCGTCCCGGACAATTCGTCTCCGGATAATTCCTTCCCGGACAATTCGTCGCCGAACAATTCGTCTCCGGATAATTCCTTCCCGGACAATTCGTCGCCAGGACAATTCGTAGCCTGAACAATTCGTCGCCGATTGAAAATAAAAGAGATATAATTTAATATTTATATGTAGTATAATTATATAAAAAGATCAGTAAAAATAAAGTTACATTATTTTAGTATAATATATTTTTTACTGAGCTGGTCATTATCGCAAATATAAAAGATTATTAAAATTTTAACATAATGATAATGTTTTAAATGCTCATGTAGACAGTATAGAAAAATAAACTATTAAATAACATTGTTATATTATAGCAAAGAAAATCTTAAAAATTCATGTAAAACATCACTGAAACAAGACTAAACTGTAAAACAATGTTAACAGTTTCTCTCTGTTGGCAGTACAAACAATTGATTCATTATTGCAATGCCAATTGTAAAACAAAGAAAGAGTAACAAATTATGTTAAAAATTTGCAAACTCTAGGCCACAATATTTCAGATTTGAGATATGAAAATTAATGAAATTTAGTAAAAAAAATTATATTGTGAGCAACGGCTTTCAAAAATATATTTTATTATTTGCATCGTAATTACTGATCACATTTAAGATATGTTTATTCTTATCCCTGTATTTTCTAAATGGATTTTACCACCTTGAGATGTTATTGAAATTTAGCAATAGCTAGCTTGATTTTCTTCTCTAGTTAAGTTTAAAGCATCAATGAAAACCCACAAATTTGGATGAATTGAACTGAGTGAACCGTTTAAATAAAAATATTATTATAATAAAAATATAATTCATTCTAAAGTTCTAAATTAAAATTGATACAGTAAAAAATATAAAACATAAAAGCCCACGATGCTGATTTAAAAAGACACTATTCAACGTCATAGTTATCCATGCAATATTTCTTAAAAAGTTATTTCAATTTAAAATCAGACATGGGTACTAATAAGAAGGGTGGTAAACTTCGCCAGAGTTCAATTGATCTAAAAATGGGGGAATTACGTTCTACTTCTGTTCTAATGTGGGGAAGGTTTAAATTTTTTTAAAATATTGTTTGGGTATTGTGGCTATGATCTGAAAAGTGGGTTCTAAATAGGTTTTAAATTCGAATGGGTTTTTGAATTATTCGAATTTTAAGTTATAATGGAATACATATTGAAAAAAAAATTGCATTAGCTAATCGAATCGAATAAATATCTATAATAAGTAAAAAATGTCTACAAAAATATCTGCGTTAACTGTTTTTCGAAATTCGAAGTACTTTTCGAGATATAACGAAAATTAGGAAATGAAAAATAAAATTCCATGCTGCTTATCATTATTTCTCCCGAAAATAAATGACATATTTTACACGATTATTATAAATATGATTTTATTAATAATTAATTTTTATATTGATTATTGACTGGTTGGAATACGATTACATATTCGAAATAAATGATATTTGAAACATATTTAATCAAACAATAACGAATTTTACATAATTAAACAATGAGTTTTATATAATTATATTAATTACTTTAAATGAATGGAATATCTGCTGTTATATTAGAATTCTATTTTTTCTATTTCAATCATTGAACTGATTGATGTAGGTACATATTTTCCTTTTCATTATGTGATTATTTGAATAATGTTTGTAATTTGTAGTTATTTATACACCAATCTTATATATCAAAATAAGATTTAGTATAGTACAATAGCATTCTACACGAATTGATGACTCCACGGGATAGAAAATAACTCTTTAATGGTACCTGATCTATGAGAAATATAATGGAAGAGCGGGATATGTATATGAACTCATATAATAAGTAATGTTCTTTAATATTAAAATATAGGAATATATGCACGTTATCAACTTATCGGGCATTTAGCCCGGGTAACCAATACATATATAGTAAATGATTAATAGTATAACTAACCAAACCTAACCCGTAAAGTGGGGTGGAACTTACCGGGGTGGAATATACTGGGATGGAATATATGAATCGCCAGTTTATCCACTGTATTAATTATTAAATGATATACCAGAACTATAAATGATGTACCAGAACTAAAAATGATGTACCAGAACTATAAATGATGAACCAGAACTATAAATGATGTACCAGAACTATTAATGATGCACCAGAACTTTTTATGATGTACCAGAACTATAAATGATGTACCAGAACTATTAATGATGCACCAGAACTTTTTATGATGTACCAGAACTATAAATGATGTACCAGAACTATAAATGATGTACCAGAACTATTAATGATGCACCAGAACTTTTTATGATGTACCAGAACTATAAATGATGTACCAGAACTATTAATGATACACCAGAACTTTTTATGATGTACCAGAACTATTAATAATGTACCAGAACTATTAATGATGTACCAGAACTATTAATGATGTACCAGAACTATAAATGATGTACCAGAACTATAAATGATGCACCAGAACTTTTAATGATGTACCAAAATTATAAGGATTTTCTAGAGCTTCATATGGTGTGTCAGAATTTTAAAGGATCTACTTTGACCTTAGGTCATGAACCAACCTGATTCAAAATGTCTCATTGACCCATCATGACCTAAGATAAAACCAACTTTCCATCGTTCACTGCCGGCCTAATTCTTGGTCCAAGCAATTGGATGGAACCGAATTATTTTATAATTTGCGATCAATTTTATGAAAGGTTGATGTCTACAGTGGAATTTTGCATACAAACTTCTCTTTTCGGCCGCAATTAATATTCACCAATTTATATGTTCCATATTTGACCTGGAGTGCCACACAACTTTCAGTTTGTGAATAATCTGGTTCTCCTGAATGCCAAAAACCTGAACCTTCTTCGCTGGTGTGATTGTCTCCATTAGGCCATGTCCATGTACCTTCTATGTTAGTCAACCCCACCACGAAAATATCTTCATCTGTAAGAAAGAAAAAAGGAATTGGTAAAGAAAAAAATGAACGCTGGTAAAAAACTTAAAGGATATAAATATTATATTAAAAAAATAGGATGCGACATATATAGCACAATAATTCCAATAATGTCGTAACTTATATTTTTTAGCATTTGATTGGATATATTTTTTAATTAAATAGTATATGTTAATTTGGTTTCATAACAAAATTCTTTGTAAGCTAAAATTAATATATTAGCAAAAAATAATATGGAATCATATGATCATTGAGAAATTGACTCAGAATCAAATGGTACATGAATCAAATGACCGGGGATCAATTAATTGGTCACAATCTATGGCATTATGTTATTGTTTACTAACCTTTTTTACTCAAGAAAATTTCATTTAAACTCAATGTATTACTTTGTGAATAATTAAAACTGATTGACATTTTAACTATTCCGTAATTGACATTAACGAGTGATTTATTTATAGTTACTATCATTTACGAGAGGTGCAATCTCATGCCCCGTACAAAGTGTCAAACAGTTTAAAACAAATGCATCAAATTAAATTATAAAACATCATCAAACATTTTCAACCTACACGCCCACACTCTCATGATGTTTTTCAAACTGTTCTACATTGTTTGGTTACGAAATATAGATAAACAAAATAAAATATTGATATTGAACTAAATTAACTCATGTACGTGCAAGATTGAATTTATAGTTTTTGTTTCTACTGTTTATCTAACATATTTTGAACAAGTTGGATCTCTTTGAATACATTTTTAATGTTTGACAACAGTAAAATCAAACTGTTTGAAGTAGTATGAAAAGATGTTTGATAGTGTGTACTGAACATAAGGTATCTACTATTACTATTAATACTGATAGTTCTTTAAGGGGGGTCAACCCATCGATTATGGTGAAAACTATCATTTTCTTTTTTTCCACTGAAAAAGAGTCTTTAGGTAGTGGGGTTTCATGTCCCAAATTTTTATGAGGGTACGAGCAATAGAACCTCCTCCAGCAGAGTCCAAAGTGATCATGATTTTTTTTAATTTCAAGAGGAATGCTAGGCAGTGTACTTTTATGTCTCATTTTTCTTGAGGGTTAGAGGCACTACAACCCACCCATTGCAGGGCCAAAAGGTGGCAAGGGAAAATTCATGATTTTGGGTATTATTTACGTATCTACATTTTGGTCAAATGTAAACGTTTTGGGCTCTCCTGTTAAATGTGTATATCCCACTAAAAAAGACGAGAAATCATTGAGATTTTTACGCTAGATATAAAACAAAGACAGTTTTAGAATCCTTGAAACATTTCTAACAAATCTTTAGAGGGCTTTTTCAATTTTCACAATAGTTTTTCTTTTATCACAGTTCAAACCCGAAAATTTTGGGTGTTTTTTTTTAACATTTTAGTTAGTCATCAAAAATGATTGTAAAAAAATGGGAATGACAGATTAGTTCGAAATGTTTCAAGGATTCTAAAACTGTCTTCGTTTTTTTTCTAGCATATACACTCATACACTTTTCGTCATTTGAAATGTATTAAAAAAAATATGATTTTTTTGTTTCGAAAAACAAGCCAAAACTGAAAAAATACATGAATAAAATGTGAATTGTTTGCGAAGTTACAATAACCTTACAAATTTTAGAACAATCGGTCAACAAATGAAGAAGTTTTTGAAAAGTGGGTTGACCCTCTCAAAGATCCATAGCATGCTGTAATTTAATTTTATCCCCCTAAGCTCCCACGAACATTGGAGAATATGAAACTGAATGATGACGGGTAATTCTAATTGAAGTATTTCATTAAAAATATAGCCTAATTAGTTACATTTTGATTTACTGAAGTCAGACATCAGCTGCAGGTCATTTTCTTGTTCAGGATAGTAGAGCACCATTCCTTTTGGGCAATCGCGGACTACGGATGCATCGTGGATGAACTCTACGCATGAAGAGCCGATGTACAGTCTTGGTGGCACACATAATAAGTATTCTGTAAAAGTAGTTATTGTTATTTGTTAACATATTTGTAACTATATATACACTATGTCCTTGAAAATAAAAGGATTTGTACTTCATTTAAGAAAGGAGAACGTAGCTTAGCTCCAAAACCAAAAGAAAATATTCATATAAATTAAAAAAGTATATATATATATATAATTTAAGAAAATAAATTGAAAAAATTTGTTGAAAAAATTTATGTAGACAAAAAAATTTCGAGTCAAAAAAATTCATTCGAGTTAAAAAAATTGTAGGTAGTCAAAAAAATTTGAGTCAAAAATTTTTGAGTCGAACAAATTTGAGTAAAAAAAAATCAGTCAACAAAATTCGAATCAAAAAAGTTTGTGTTAAAAAAATTATGTCTAAAATAATATTTTTTTATATGTTTATTAAATGTTAAAGCGTGGCATTTTCCTTGCAACCAACAGACAAATACACACTGTGTCTTATATAGCGTGATTATATCTTATATTAATTTAAATGAATATAATTATGTTAGTGATATTATCATATTATTAAACTTACTAGTTATTATGTATTGTTATATCTTATAATAATACATAAACCTTATACTTAGGTTTCAATTCATCCTAATATATATAGAAAGGGTATAAAGTAAATACAATTACTTCAATAATAAGTTATACTCCTAAAACTGAGAGAAATTGATGTTTTTGGTAACCAATTTTTCGCGTAAAAATATGTTGTACCGATTTCCTAATTTAAGGATTTGTCACTTAATTGACGTCAGTTCTAATTAAATTGCTCATAACTTAAATATTCATTTCAATGAACTTTGTAGCAATGAATTCATTTAGATATTAGGTATCGAAATATCGACTTAACATTTTCTAAGAGTAAGTAAATAGTCAGCTGTAATGGATGTCCTACCACCAAAGGAGTATTTCGTCGATAATCTAAAAACTAACTGAACTCACTTGACTTTGGTGGTTTATTCTATTTCTTTGGTAAGAGTTTAGAGTCCTCACCAGGGTCCGGGAACGGAATGAGTTTATAAAATAATATTATAGAACTAAGGCTATCATTAATCTGCGAACCACATAAAATTAGGTCGAGTATATATTTGTTTGAATACTTCTAAAGCTTATAATTCCCTGTGCATAACAACTATTTGAAATACTAATATGACGCTGAAGAAAAAGATTGTACAGTCTTTGTTTAATTTCCAATTTGAATTCTTTGAAAAATCATTTTATGTTCGGCTTTCGTCTAGGGTATAAATTATTCCCTGAAGTATATACACGTTTCTATAATAGGTTTCTCCTATTTCATTTTTATACCTTTAAACGAATATTTAATAATGAATTGAATGTAGCTACATAGCTGACATTCATAACATACAGTGTACATTCTTTTTCCTTAAACTGAAAATTAGCAAGTCGGATGTAAAACAGCTATTTGAAAGCTTTGATTAATTTTTTTTAAATCATATAGAATTAAATAGAAGCTATCAAATTTCATGGGATTTCAGCAAAATGATAAGAAACATAAGTCTCATTGAATAAAACAATAGCAAAATTTGCTTGTATGGGATCTTTAATTTGTTATTGAAATACACAAACTTCCTTGATTTTGAATAATTATTTACGTACTCATTACTAACTACAACACTACTTCATAGAGGTGGGCTGAATACTTACATGATCACTTCCGGTGTCAACATAACAAGGGATAAAGGCTGTGCTGTTGAGTGTAGAGAATAACTCTGGGATATTCAATCCATCAACTGTTGGAAAAAATAGAGTTATTACCACATAGATTCCCTTTATGAATCTGCAAGTTGTTTCATCCATCCAATCGGTGAAATGGTAACATTTACGCGTTCAGGATTCAAATTTTGACTACCATTTTAATTGATTCAGTATTATTACAATGTTCAGATACTAAGATAAAATGAACAAAAAGAAAATATACATTATAAATTCACTCGCCTCCGGTTTGTCTTAAGAAGAAAGTGCTTAATGCAAGAACTAAAAATTTCAAGACCATTTTTTTGATTTCAACAACACAAAAAATTATTATGTTATATGATGTAGAGACTTTACTTTGGATTTAAGCTTTTATCAGTGGTAGCAGTATAGCATTAACAGACAACAGCAAACTGAAACTAACAAACTGGCGTTCAGTGTCTTAAATAGTAGGTACTTACCTACCTAATGAATAGATTATTCTAATGGAGGTTCTTAGAACCTACTGAGTTCTTAGAAATACACTAGAATCTATACATGCTAAACCACTCGGCAACAGATATAATTACAATATAGTGCCAGATAAGTTGAACATCACGTCAGAAACTCATTGATATTTACTGAATAGAGCCTTTGTATTAAATGATACTCTGCAGTCAAAAGGGTTATTAACATATCAATGTTGAAGTTAGTTTTATGTTGCAACCATACGCTTGCTTGCTTATTTGACATACACAGCAGTAAGAATAATAGGAGGGAACTACTTTCGTAATTTATATAGTTTCCGATGATAAATAGAATTTTTTCTATTCGAAAGCTCGACACCTGAAATTACCTTCAACGTTGAAATAATAATAATAGTTTTGATAATATAGAAATTTCCCATGAATCTTTCATCAATCAGTATTCGTATTGTACAGAAATGATAATTTGGAATGTCCTCATTTCACATGCCAACCTTGATCTGAAAATAATAATTTAAAAGAAAATTAATTAAACTTCAAAGAAATCAAATAGAATATGAAAGAAAATATATTGAATATGAAAGAAAATAAATTGAATATGAAAGAAAACAAATTGAATATGAAAGAAAACAAATTGAATATGAAAGAATATAAATTGAATATCAAAAATAATAAATAAAATTTCAGAAATGAAATCAAATTTCAGTCATAATATTAAATTACTAAGGGAATTGAATCAAATTTCAAAGAAATTCAATCTAATTTTGAAAAAATTCAATCAAATTTAATTTAATTTCAATGGAATGAAACAAAAGTTGTAAATAAAGTGCACAGTGAAGAGGTAAGACAACCACCAATAGTTTACCTTCGCAAATCTTTTACTCGGCATGTATTTGTTTATTTATCATCTTGTTATTCGCATAAATGAAAAAGTGTTTTACCAAATTGCCTGAAATTTGGTGAAACGATTAGTCAATGTTCAGTGACCTTCTAGTAGAATTTTAGGAGCGACCCGGTCAAAGGTCATGGTCATTTATAACTGAAAAAGTATTGAACCATATTACATAAAACTTGGTGAGACGATTGGTAAATATACAGGAACCATTTTATTAGATTTTGGGAGTGATCGGGTCAAAAGTAAAAGATCAATATCAAGGCCATTTATAACTCAATAACTCAAAAAGTATTCAACCAAATTGTCTGTAGTTTGAAGGGACGATTGGTCAATGTACAGGGACCTTCTCGTAGAATTTTGGGAGCGATCCGGTCAAAGGTCAAGGTCATTTATAACTCAATAACTCAAAAAGTATTGAACCATATTGCATGAAACTTGGTGAGAGGATTAGGCATTATCCAGTTACCAGTTTATTAGATTTTGGGAGAGAACGGGTCAAAGCGGTGACGAAAGTATGCGCTCTACCGAGTGCACGTAATCTAGTTTTAAATAAAGTGCATACTGAAGGGATAAAAACCTCCAATAATTGTAAATAAAATACACAGTGAAGAGTTAAAACAACCACCAATAGTTGTAAAAAAAGTGCACAGTGAAGAGTTAAAACAACCACCAATAGTTGTAAAAAAAGTGCACAGTGAAGAGTTAAAACAACCACCAATAGTTGTAAAAAAAGTGCACAGTGAAGAGTTAAAACAACCACCAATAGTTGTAAAAAAAGTGCACAGTGAAGAGTTAAAACAACCACCAATAGTTGTATATAAAGTGCACAGTGAAGGGTTAAAACAACCACCAATAATTGTAAATAAAGATATTTTATTATTTGCATCGTTATTACTGATCACATTTAAGTTATGTTTATTCTTATCCCTGTATTTTTTTAATGGATTTTACCACCTTGAGATGTTATTGAAATTTAGCAATAGCTAGCTTGATTTTCTTCTCTAGTTAAGTTTAAAGCATCAATGAAAACCCACAAATTTGGATGAATTGAACTGAGTGAACCATTCAATGACGAGTAGAATAATAGTACTGTCCTTTTCAAGAAAAATATAATTATAATGAAAATATGATTATATATTTGTATAAAATTTATTTGTTATTATCGCTAAATTCCTAGTTCACGTCCCTATATCCTTTAGGGACGGAAACTAGTATTTTTTAATTAATTTCTGTTAAATTTAGTTACCTTTTATCTGATTAGAATATATTGCACTAAGATATATTAATTGGCAGAAAATCTGGTATCTTAACTACATAGTAATACCAAAAAGGAATATTTTTAATTGAAATTCAGCAAATTTAACAATTTCGTTTTGAAAAACAAATGAATTAAGATGTATGACGTATGCTGTTTGAATATACTCGATATTGAACTATCAGTTCGAGATTGGACTTCATTTGAAAAGTATACTTCATCCAAATACCCTCTTCCTAGTTCACGTTCCTATATATAAATCAATTAGGAACGTGAACAAGACACCCTCTTCCTAGTTTACGTTCCTAATATTTAGATCGGTTTCTAGTTCAGGTCCCTAAATGAGATAGGGACGTGAACTAGGAATTAACCTAACTATCAATATATTATATGGTAAAAGTGCATTATACCAACCACTTATTTTGTTGAAAAAAAATTAGCTCCCTATGAATAAATGCATTTCCATCAATTATAATCTTATTATAAATTATATCCTCTATTTGCAATCGGCGACGAATTGTTCGGGGACGAATTGTTCGGGCGACGAATTGATCGGACACCCATGGATAATTGGATACCAACAAAAAATGAATATATTATATCGTTTTTCTTATATAATTTTCTCGTTATATTATCAATGAAAAATTTAAGCATTTGCCAATAATAGTTTATGAGATATGCTGGTATCATGGATACCGATTAAATTAAAGCATGGATACCAATTAAATCTAGAAATATATTGTAGTTTTTTCTTCTATGACCGAAGATGTGAAACTGACTGATAATACGTATTTTGCCCTACTACTATATTTTTGGTGTTGTAATCAATATTAAAATGAGATCTGCGTCTGTCTGTCTGTCACACTAAAACTAATAATACTCTTAGCTAGTGGCTTGTAGATGGTTGCAAAATTATGCAGATATGAATTGTTTCAATAACTAAGATTTTATATAGCAAGGGATTCATATATTATTACATATAGACTTATTTCATTGTCCATAAAATTGATATATCAAGAATGCCTTCATTTTTGACGGCATCAAATAAAGAGAAAATATAATTACTTATAATTATTTATTTGTAAATATGATATTTGAAATTTGGCCATTTCGGTGGAATTAAATTTCCTGGTTTTTGTTAATTCGCTTCCAAAAACTGTTAAATTCCTGGTGAGTGATTTAACTTGCAACTTAGATGAATGAGAATTGTAAGATGAAATTTTAGCTCTATTTGATAGCAGCTGCAGCTCAGCTTTGAACCTTATTAAAGTCACCTTTTGTAGTTTTATTAATTTATTAAAGTCACCTTTTGTAGTTTTATTAATTTATTAAAGTCACCTTTTGTAGTTATATTAATTTATTAAAGTCACCTTTTGTAGTTATATTAATTTATTAAAGTCACCTTTTGTAGTTATATTAATTTATTAAAGTCACCTTTTGTAGTTTTATTAATTTAGTTATTAAATTTGTCTATTTTACACTTTTTTCAAAGTATTTATTTGTTACGTGGTCACTGTGATGATGTACTATCAGAGAAAAGAGTCACTGTGATGATGTACTATCAGAGAAAAGAGTCACTGTGATGATGTACTATCAGAGAAAAGAGTGACTGTGATGATGTACTATCAGAGAAAAGAGTCACTGTGATGATGTACTATCAGAGAAAAGAGTCACTGTGATGATGTACTATCAGAGAAAAGAGTCACTGTGATGATGTACTATCAGAGAAAAGAGTCACTGTGATGATGTACTATCAGAGAAAAGAGTCACTGTGATGATGTACTATCAGAGAAAGAGTCACTGTGATGATGTACTATCAGAGAAAAGAGTCACTGTGATGATGTACTATCAGAGAAAAGAGTCACTGTGATGATGTACTATCAGAGAAAAGAGTCACTGTGATGATGTACTATCAGAGAAAAGAGTCACTGTGATGATGTACTGTCAGAGAAAAGAGTCACTGTGATGATGTACTATCTGAGAAAAGAGTCACTGTGATGATGTACTGTCAGAGAAAAGAGTCACTGTGATGATGTACTATCAGAGAAAAGAGTCACTGTGATGATGTACTATCAGAGAAAAGAGTCACTGTGATGATGTACTATCAGAGAAAAGAGTCACTGTGATGATGTACTATCAGAGAAAAGAGTCACTGTGATGATGTACTACCAAAGAAGAGAATCACTGTGATGATGTACTGTCAGAGAAAAGAGTCACTGTGATGATGTACTATCAGAGAAAAGAGTCACTGTGATGATGTACTATCAGAGAAAAGAGTCACTGTGATGATGTACTATCAGAGAAAAGAGTCACTGTGATGATGTACTATCAGAGAAAAGAGTCACTGTGATGATGTACTATCAGAGAAAAGAGTCACTGTGATGATGTACTACCAAAGAAGAGAATCACTGTGATGATGTACTGTCAGAGAAAAGAGTCACTGTGATGATGTACTATCAGAGAAAAGAGTCACTGTGATGATGTACTATCAGAGAAAAGAGTCACTGTGATGATGTACTATCAGAGAAAAGAGTCACTGTGATGATGTACTGTCAGAGAAAAGAGTCACTGTGATGATGTACTATCAGAGAAAAGAGTCACTGTGATGATGTACTACCAAAGAAGAGAATCACTGTGATGATGTACTATCAGAGAAAAGAGTCACTGTGATGATGAACTATCAGAGAAAAGAGTCACTGTGATGATGTACTATCAGAGAAAATAGTCACTGTGATGATGTACTATCAGAGAAAAGAGTCACTGTGATGATGTACTATCAGAGGAAAGAGTCACTGTGATGATGTACTATCAGAGAAAAGAGTCACTGTGATGATGTACTGTCAGAGAAAAGAGTCACTGTGATGATGTACTATCAAAGAAGAGAATCACTGTGATGATGTACTATCAGAGAAAAGAGTCACTGTGATGATGTACTATCAGAGAAAAGAGTCACTGTGATGATGTACTGTCAGAGAAAAGAGTCACTGTGATGATGTACTATCAGAGAAAAGAGTCACTGTGATGATGTACTATCAGAGAAAAGAGTGACTGTGATGATGTACTATCAGAGAAAAGAGTCACTGTGATGATGTACTATCAGAGAAAAGAGTCACTGTGATGATGTACTATCAGAGAAAAGAGTCACTGTGATGATGTACTATCAGAGAAAAGAGTCACTGTGATGATGTACTATCAGAGAAAAGAGTCACTGTGATGATGTACTATCAGAGAAAGAGTCACTGTGATGATGTACTATCAGAGAAAAGAGTCACTGTGATGATGTACTATCAGAGAAAAGAGTCACTGTGATGATGTACTATCAGAGAAAAGAGTCACTGTGATGATGTACTATCAGAGAAAAGAGTCACTGTGATGATGTACTGTCAGAGAAAAGAGTCACTGTGATGATGTACTATCTGAGAAAAGAGTCACTGTGATGATGTACTGTCAGAGAAAAGAGTCACTGTGATGATGTACTATCAGAGAAAAGAGTCACTGTGATGATGTACTATCAGAGAAAAGAGTCACTGTGATGATGTACTATCAGAGAAAAGAGTCACTGTGATGATGTACTATCAGAGAAAAGAGTCACTGTGATGATGTACTACCAAAGAAGAGAATCACTGTGATGATGTACTGTCAGAGAAAAGAGTCACTGTGATGATGTACTATCAGAGAAAAGAGTCA